>CM053793.1:233527949-233545449 GCA_028749045.1 Cupressus sempervirens
TTGAGTATACAAAAAGAGAGAAAACATGAGATAAATCATTCCCCATTTTTTTGATCGATTGTGGAGAGCTATGCATGAAAGAGGGTGGAGATCTCTAAATGAGGATGGAGAACTCCAAATGAGGGTGGAGAGCTTTGAGCTCTGAACATTGGTAGAGATTTAATTGTTGTACCCTTGTGATCACTGTATTTCATTTCTATGCCCTTATAATCTCCACATTTTATTTCCCTGCCCTTGTTGGAGATCAATGGATATTTAGGATTTCATTGTTGTGCCCTTGTGATCATTATACTTCATTGTCATGCCCTTGTGATCATTGTACTTCATTTTCATGCCCTTGTGATCTATGCATTTCATTGTCATACCCTTGTGATCTCCATGCCCTTTCCCTACAATTTTATTTCCATGCCATGCCCTTTGATCTCTGTGCCCTTGCTTTGAAATTTTCTTCAAGGGGAGAAGAGGTATGTATGTAAATGTTATTTTCTTTTCCTTCTAAGTATGTATCTCTTTATATTTCTGCCATTAGGTGATTTGAAAAGCTTCTCTTTATCTATATGTATGTGTATATATATACATATACACACGCATATGTATGTGTCTATGTATGTATTTATGTATATATAGAGAAGCTTCTCTTTATGTATATGTATGTGTATATATACATACACACATATATGTGTGTGTGTCTATATATGTATGTATGTATACATACAAAGATCTCTTTTTTTATATACATACATACATAGATACACACATATGTGTGTATGTATATACATATATATACATATGTATTCATATGTATATAAATACATATATAGATACATATATAGAGATCACAAGGGCATGACAACGAAATTAAGTGATCACAAGGACACAAAAATAAAATCTTAGATCTCCAATGATCTCCACAATCCACAAGATCTTTTTGTATATATACATACATACATACATAGACACACACATATGTGTGTGTATGTATGTATATATACACATATATATACATATACATATGTATCTATATATACATACATACATATATACATACATATATATACATACATACATACATATATACACATACATATATATATACATACATACATATACATATACATACATACATACATCTGCATATGCAATTTTGTTACCTTGGAAAATTGTATTTGATTCTGCTAGCTGGGAACAACTGATTGTTCATTTTATTGTACCAAATTTGATGACAATTCTACAAGAATTTGTAATCAATCCAAACAATCAACAACTAGACCCATTTAAATAGGTTATGGCTTGTTTATTTCTAAAAATATCTACAACGATATGATTTTGTAAATTTTCTTGTGAACTCGCCCATTTTTCCTGGGTTGCATTATTTGTGTGCAAGATTTTGAGGTAAGTCACTTAGCACGGGTTGAGTGAGTTTTATTGTTTTATTATTTGAATTCTAGAATATGTATGCAATTGGATCAATTTTTCTATTGTGCAAAGATGTAATAAGCACCTTGAAAAAGATCTCTCTGTATATATACATACATACATACATAGACATACACATATGTGTGTATATCTATGTATATATACACATACATACACATATGTGTGTATATCTATGTATATATACACATACATATACATGAAGAGAAGCTTCTATATATATACATACATACATAGACATACACATATGTATGTATGTATGTATATATACACATACATATACATAAAGAGAAGCTTCTCTATTCACTTACTAAGGGAAATATAAAGAGATGTTGAAGGTGATTAGATTTCTTATAGATTTGACTATGAATGTCTTTTCTATTTTTAGAACATAATTATTAGTAATCTCTACTCTTTATATTTGAAGTTACTAAACACCAAAAGGCAAGGTATTTATTGATTTTGATACCTCTCTTGGTTGTTCAGTTGAGTATAAGTATTGTTTCAAAAGATACAAAACCAAAAAGCATGTCACAAGAGGACATGTCTCATGTCCACTTGATATAGAGTGCACAACTAGAAAGGTGTAAATGGGCTTTCCCACTCTAACATGAAATCAAAAAGTTAATAAATCCCCAACCTTCTCACAAGTTCATAACTTCAAATCCTCCAAATGTTGAAGAAAACAAGACTACCAACTTCTTCAAGAAACCACGTGTTGGAATTCTTTAGATTAACTATGAGGGGGGTGAATAAATTATCCAAGGTCCAGATGTATAGATGAAACTATTCATAGCTTAGTGAACCCATATCCATCAAACATTTTCATCATGCATGCATCCATTAGATTATGCAATCACTCAAACTTGTAGGTTACTGTCAAATCAATTTTGTAGAAATGTAAACATGAAACATAACAGATTCAATAACACATTTGACACAATGATTTAACATAGAAACCCAATTTGGGAAAAACCACCAGTAACATGCTACTAATTCTCACTCTTCTAAAGTGATGCCCCATGAAAGGCCAATCCTATTAAAGGTTACAATGCACACTATTAAATGTGACCCAATTAAAGGATTTCAATCACCCTGTTAGGAGTTAGCCTTATTAGAGGATTTTTGATCATTCACTTGGAATGTCACCTAGTTAAAGGATTTACAAATGACTGTTAGGTCAACCTTAATTCAAAGGATTTACCCTAGACTAGTACAATGATTAGAAAGTAATAGTAAGGGTTGATTTGATAACAACTTATGACTCCACTTGTAGATTTCAAATCTCTATTTTAGTCCTCCATTCTGCTTGACTTTCACACACTTCAGCTTTCATAGCTTGTTCACCCTTTAAGAATTTATATCCTTAAATCTTCTTACTTTTCTTTCCAATATAGTCTCTTCTCTTAGGTCACTAAATGAAGCAATACTGTAGACTCCTTGTCTTCCTTAGGTTTCCACACATGACAGCCTTTGCTTCTAACTACCCATCTCTATAAATAGAGAATTAAGATCTTTTGTCATTCATCCTCCTTCGTCCATTTTAGGGTTAGGTTAGATTAGGTAGGATTCAATGAATCTACCCATATTTTCATTTTAGTCCACTCTAGAAATTTCTCCTTCAATTCTCTTTGAATTTGCCTCAAAATGGTTTATCTTGAATTTTGTGCCACCAGCTCATCAAGATTATCTTCCACATGGTTCACACAATCTAAGAAATCAAACTTGTTGGCTTAGATACATTGAATTCTTGATCTTTCTCATAATGCTGACACTCAACATTAACTGGCTTTTGATGCTCGATACATACTATGTTTCTCGACATCCTCTATCAAATTACTTAGCTTGAACTAATGTTTATTGGTGCTTGACATAAACTAAACTTTAGTCATCTTACACTATGTCACTTGGCATATACTAATCTTTAACTTTACTCGTCTCCAACTAATTTTCAACTCAGCTTGAACTACCTTTTCTCGGCACCTACTATCCACTTAGTCAAGCTTGGAAGACTTAATTCTTCTTTCTTGTTCTTCTAGACTTAATCAATGTATCCAACCTTTGCAACCTTAAGTAGAATATTAATGCACTATAACATCACTGTCTTAACTGATCATTGTACTCTTTTTCCATATCATAACTCAACCTTTCCTCTAGGTGCTATTGTTACCTCATTTGATCAAATCCTCTTCACCAATCAAACAAATGATAGTACTCAAATCATCTAAGTAATTGTCTTACCAACAAGTAGAAAGTTTGACATCAGTGACAAAATAATGATTAAAACACATTTATCATACTTGTATCAATCTATTTTCAACACCATGGTCTAAGGATCAAATTCATCCAAAATATGGCTTCAAGAACTAATCCCCACAACAAGGCCAACATAAGGAAAACAAAAAAATGATTTGCTCCAATGGTTCCAAGGCATGAAATGGACTTAGAGCATCCACATAACACAAAATATATCACTGGTTTGATCCCCACACTTCCACAATGTATCAAACCAAAATTCACCTAGTAGCCCTATTAGGCCTCCTTAAGAGGTTTTTGGTGTCTAACTTTCGAAATTCCAAAAAAAATCTTAAAAAAATTCAAGGTTCTAGATATCCTTTTCAGAGTTATATCCAATCACAAAGCACCAAGACTTAGTTCCACTCTAGCACTCCCTTTCCTTCACTAAGCAAAACAATCCTAATTGGCCTAATTAGGATTGGTTTAGAAAGAAAATATGGGAAAGTGGGGTCATGGAAACACACCCAAAACTTAGGAATGTCTATTCACCTTCCTCCAACTTCCTTCCAAACAATCAACCCTCCAACATGTCTCCTTCTCTTGTTATACTCAAAACAACATGCTCACAAGGTCAAATTCTCATAGGCACTTGACCTATGGCTTGTTAAGAAAAATAGGAAAACACATTGCCCAATATTGAAACCATAGAATCATTGAGAGGACCCATCTAACTATCATTCCTCAAGAGACCATTAAAAACCAAGCATGTGAGTCACCGTTATGGGCCTATCTTTGAAGCTTGCACAAAATTGTTGTCCTACAAACCCTACTATACAAAAAATGGAATAACTTAAATAAAAATCCACACAAAATGATGAAACCAAAAGAAATGGAAATTTAAGAAAAAAATATTATTCAAAAAATCATTTGATCATGCCTTTTAATCCATACAGTACAGACAAAGTACAAGAAACTAGTGAAATTACTTCAAAAATGAAAAATCTCTTATTGCAACTTCTCCTAATTTGTACAATCTACCCTTTTTGATGTCACAAATGAGGTATATATCCTTCCTAAATCCATCCCAATGGTTATAACTATTGTTTGAATAGTTATAACTCCTTTTCAACTAAGTTGCATTTTTTAGCAACTTTTACAATTTTGCACAAAAAGTGCAACTTTTGCAATTTTCATAATTTTTCAATTATAAGACTTGGAAAAGATTTGAAATTTTTCAAAAACAACTAAAAGCACCTAATCCTAGGCTATCTTAACCAAAAACTCAAAAAGACCCAAATTTTCCCAACTAGCAACTTTGGCTTATAACTTGCCCAAAGTTACCTAGGCATACATGAAGGTTTCTTTTCATTACAACCATGGATTTTTCATCCAAGACTTATTTATCCTAGCTTTATTAGGTGAGAAACCAAAAAATTAAACCAAAATCCACAATAGTGCCTTGGTGCTCTGCACCACCACTCATGACATCGCTATTGATATAAATAATTATTAACCTTATACTAATTAGTTTAATTAATGCTTAACCAAACATGATTTATATTATGTCATTGATCTATATAAACATAAATGAATCATTTTCTTGAACCTATTATAACTTAATGTGAATGCATTCGATCATTACCTAGATGATATGCACGATGTCTTTACTCAATCACCAAGATATAATATAATTTGTAAGTATAGATTTTTGCATACTTAGTTTTGGTATGAATAGTTTCGATTGAATGCAAGGATACTTTCTTGTGTGTATTTAATACATGAATGATTAATTTAATTTAGAAAAATTACTATGCAAGCGTGTATGTATGCATGTAAAGCAGTTCACATAGTGAACTGATATACATACAATCATGCACATATACATATAATCATCACAATCAATTATCCTTGAATATGACCAAATTTATTATATATCATCAAGAGATACATGTTAGAAGGGAAAAAAACATTTACATAGGTACCTCTTCTCCCTTTGAAGAAAATCATAGAGCAAGGGCACGAAGATCACAAGGGTATGACATGAAAACAAAATGCAGTGATCACAAGGGAATGACAAAAAAATCCTAGATCTCCATTGATCTCCACCAACATTTAGAGATCTCCACCCTCGTTCAGAGCTCTCCAACCTCTTTCACATGTAGCTCTGCACAATCAATAAAAACAAATGGGGAATGAGTGATGTCATTTTTTTTGTTTTGTTTTGTTTATAATCCATAATCCATAATCCACATGATCTCTCTGTATATACATATACATACATACATACATATGTAGACACATAGATATGTGTGTGTATGTATACATACATACATGCATATATACATATATGCACATATACATACATACATACATACACACACACACACACATATATGCATATATACATACATACATACATACATATATATATATGCATACATACATACATACATACATACATACATACATACATACATACATACATACATATATATATATATATATATATATATATATATATATATATATATATATATATATATATATATATAGATACATACATACACACACACACACACACACACACACACACACACACACACACACACATATATATAGATACATACATATACACATACATATATTTACATACATACATACATACATATATAAAAAAAAAACAATGCACTTTGTAAGAGTTTACAACTGTTCACCAAAATTAATATTTTACAAGAAAATTCACTTGAAGAACTATTAGCTTAGAAGCAAGAACATCATGTTGAAATAGTATAGAAAGTGGTTGACATGAGAGGTACACAAGTGAGGGTGTTGACCAACCTTGAAAAATTGAATGCTAAAATGGAAGCTATCAATGATCAAACACTTATGCTAGAGTTACAACACAATGTGAAGTTGATTTTAGATATGGTAGAGATATATATTCAAAAGTTTGATAATAAAAAATTAAGGCACAAGAGAGAAGAAGAAGGGGCGGCTATAGAAAGAGAAGGAGAAGGAGTAACCTTAGAAAGAGACTACACAAAAAAATCAATAGCTAGACAACATAGAGGATATTATGGGAGCTACTAGATAGAATCTAGGAAAGTGTTGTGGTAGGTACTATGACATTGGAATAACTTGCAATTGTCTTTGATAATTTATAGTCCAAATATTGGGAGGACTACAAGTTGTGCAACTTGTCATGTATTGCATCTGCATTTTCTTATAAGAGTGTTTCAAGTATTGGCACAGTCTCCCTGTGATGATCCTGAGTATCAAATGATTATAAGAGTATTTCAAGGTTGGGAATTTTTGTCACAAAATCTTGCACTCTTTCCTAAATTTTTTACCTAAAGGTAACCTTGTGAAATACGAAAATAATCTCCAAGTTGTGGGAATTGAACAATGAGATTGAGTCTCTGGAGAAGGCCAAATTCCTTACTATTAGGGTGCACCTATCTAGTCTTTGAGAGGAAAAGGGAGAAGGAATGCATGAAAGAAAAATACCTAATCTATTCTAAAGGGGTGATGCACCAAAATAGTTGTTCAATCTTATCTCTACCGAAGAATGCACAATTTACCAACATAATCTCAAAGTATACAGGTTCAATCCTTGCTTAATCCAACAATCACATTTAGATAAGAAAATAGAGAAATTCTATAAGGAAAATACTTTACTCTATATCATTCAAATGCATAAATAGATACAATCATATAGTTGGAAAATAAAGACAATACATTAACAAGAGGCAAGAAGGTATTGCATAGTATATTAATGGATGAAAGAAATACAACATAGAATTATGATAGCTTAGAGGTATAGGAAATTACAGTAACAAAGTATACCATACAATGCTATAGAATCAAAGAAAGATCAACCCTTGGAAGGGAAAAAAAACTTTCTTTTATAGTTCAAGCATTACTAAGATAACTTCATGAAGAAGAAAAGTTCAACCACTACATTTTGCAGAGAACAATCATGTAAATTTGAAGAAAATTTCATCCTGGTACATGTCCAGATGCATGGAAATCCAATATTTGACCAAAAGAACAATCTTGAGAAGATAGGAACATCAACCATTAATGCATTAGCTAGGTAGATAGATAACTAGGAAATGAGTGAGTGTTCCTTTTAAATTTATCAAGCATGGGAGGCAGTGAAAATAACTAGTAGTCAATTGATCAACTCAAATTTACCATTAAAAACTATTTATTCTTTGTTATTAGCACACTAAGTTAGATCTAAAAGTCAACTATTTTCAACGTTCATCCTATACCTTTCCTACTTCCTCATTGGTTGAAATGACCTTTTACTTTCTAGCTCAGACAAAATGAAACCCCTTATATCATGGTCAACTCAAGGACCTACGGTCTTATGATTGTCAAATGAGGTCAAAACTCTTGTATCATCTTCAGCTAGGAGCCGAGCCTTTACAATCTCATGATCACCCATATATCATAGCATTGAGTCCTCCTCACACCTTTCTCATGATCTCATGATAAAAACATGCCATGTGATCTCATGACAACACCTTTGGCATAGGGTCATAGGACCATCAATTTTCTTCTACAATGTTATGAACCCAGTTAATTGACTCTATGATCTTACGATCATAATCTATCATAACATCAAAACATGAATATATAACCTTCATGATTCTATGATCATAGTTAACTTAGCCCTTTGTTGTGAATTTGGTGGTCTCATTATTTATAATTACCATCTTACGAACAATAATTAATCATAAGACCATAACACTTCTTTCTGTACTTTTGTCAATAGAAAACTTGATTGAACCCTTTGCTTCTTCATTCGATGGATGACTGCTCTAAAAAGTGTCCCTTTACCTTTTATGCTTCCTACAATCTTACGACAACACAATGACATGACAACCTTTCTCTTCATAGTTTCAAAAGCTTTGAAAGTCAACCTTATGATCTTATGATCACTGACTGCTTGTAGCATCAGAACACTTCTTTGTTTGATTCATGATCTTATGATCTCTTTGATGCTATGATCATATGATGTTATGACTCAGCTTTCTTTGTGCCTTTGAAAGAATCCTCAGCAACATCTATGATCTCATGAATAATGGTTTATTATTAGATTGCATCCTTCTTATCCTCTTCTAATGACCATACATTTCTATGATGCTACGATAGTTGAATATCATAATATTGATAGTTCTGACTTTTCACCCTCATGATCTCACAAACAAAAGCCTTGTTGTAAGATCGGTAGACCTTCATACTTTCTTGGACATGTGTCCATATATCAATATCCCAAATTGGTTAAAGTTCATGCACCTCCAGGAAGCACACATACACCAATCATCAACTAAGAAGATCCAATGGCTAAGATGGATATTGAAAAATGCCTAGTTTTTCATATGCTCACAACTTGACCTCTTGCAGAATTTTGATAAAATACATCAATGGAACAATTTTATCCTTTATGTAATTTCCCCACTAATAGGGTTAGTTAGGGACAAGTAATACCTACAAAAATAAATGTTAGAATCACAATAATAATAAAACTAACTATAATATTCTAACCTCTAAGTTAACCCCAATCTTAAGGATGTGTCGAGATCAAGGTTCATAGTGCATAGCTACTTCGTTGTCATCCCAAGAGTGCACCCCTTAAGATTCTTCTTGGATGGGCATCCTCTATCCAAGGCCAACACCATATGCATATGTTTGACTACATTAGAATATTTTGGCAACACAGAGAATTCTTGGCCATGGTGGTCGATTCAAGGTATTAATACCTTGCTACCCCCATGCTTCGAGTCTTATAATTCTCCTAATAGATTAATGTATTATTACTCAATTATCGGCCATGGTGTACAATGGAGATCTTAATATCTCCATGCTCCATGCTTCAATATTGAATCTCAGCCATGGCGGACAACGTAGATATTAATATCTCACATGCTCCATGCTTTGAGTTTACATTGATTCTCAGCCATGGTAGACAATGGAGATCTTAATATATCACATGCTCCATGCTTTTAGTCTCATTAATATTTATGGTGTTAATCCGATGAGCTAACACAATATTATCCACAAGTACTATTCATAAATAAATTCATAAACACAATTAAACAAATATAATTCATAAACATACCTTTCTTACCTTCTTCTTTTCCAAGAGTCGCACCCTTTCATAATACAAATCCTTTGAAAAGTCACAACACTTCATAGTTATAATCCTTTCAAAAAGTCACAACCCTTCATAACTAAAATCCTTTGGAAAAGTCCCAATACTTTATAATAAAAATATTTTTGAAGAGTCACAACTGTTCATAATTATGACCCTTTCAAAGGTTTGCATCTTTTCAATATCATTGATACCTTTTCAGAAAGTCACTCCCTTATTTTCTTCATATTACTTTCCTCTTCCATTTTTCCTTTTGAACTCCTCTCCTCTTCTATTCCTTTTCTCCCCTCTCTAAAATAAACTCTCCTCCCTTTTATATCTTAATTTTAAGGAGTCATGTCTATTTGTTAAACATCTCTTGAATTTTCATTAGATTTAGTTAATTTATATTATTCTATGTTATATTATTTATTTAATTACTTATATGTGTTTATTTTATTTATTATTAAATTATATTTAGAAAATTAACATAATTTCTACAATATTGTCTCTTGTATTTAATTTTATTTCTTTCTTTCTTTACTCATTGAAATTTTATTATTTTAAAATTATTTAAAATATTATTTTATTAATAATATAGATTAAATAATTTTGATTTCCTTGGTTTATAGTTTAGTATTATTTTCAATATAACTTTATTATTTATTTAATAATATTGTATTATCTAATTATTATTAAAATTCTATCTTAAAATGGGGATATGAAACTTTACTCGATAAATGACATATATGCTTGTGACGATGCAACCAAAGGGAACTTATGGATCTAGCCCACCTTGACACACGTTAACTTGTCATTTCCTTGGAAGAGTTAAATATCCTCCATTTTGAAAATGTAGGAAAATGACATCCATCGATCTTGGTTCCATCAATGGCTGTAGAAAACTTGGAAAGGACTGATGAAAATCTTGCCCTCGGCCAATAGAACACATCCACTTGGTAGCAACCTTGAAACATTCCTTCCAACTTTGGCAGCCCACACTAAGAAATAGACCCATTGATCCATGTGGTAGCAAGGTGTTTAACTACATTCATTGAAGATCATGCATGTTGAGAATGTGCACATACGACTGCCATCGATCATCTAGAATTTGATGGCTGAGATCAAATTGCAAAACTACTTATCACTTGCTCCTCACGATGTTACAATGCCTTAATCTTACAATACACACCTGATTGTAACTTCAAAATTCTGAAAGGTTGAATTTGAGATCTTACAATATATGCTTTATTTTAGCATCAAGGCTTCATGAATTCTATTATCTTAGTTCTACGATCCTACAAAAATACAATGAGATGACAACCCATGAACTTACAATCAACCATACCATAGCATCTCACCCTTGTCTAACTTGCCCGATGATCTAGCAATACAACATATTGTAGTATGGCATCTCCTAATTCTTGCATCTACTATCTTATGAAAATGATTAGGCTAACCATGTCATATCTTTGGTAGTTAATCCTTTTATCCTTGCAACCACATAACTAGACATAAAGATCTCCATTGTGACATTGACAGTCTAAAAACTTACCCTTGAGATCTTACAAATGATCACATATCATAAGATCAGAACTTTGTGGCATCAAAACTCTTGATTCTTCCATAGCATCTTAAGTTTGACCATCTCCCACTATGATATTATGATTATTGACTGCCACATAACATCAAACAAGGTTCTACTCTAGCTCACAATCTTTTGATTATTGCAATGTCACGACAACCCGATCACACAAAAAATCCCCTACATCATAGCATCTCACCATTGCTCAATTCATTTGACAATTTCATGATAACAAAGGCCTATCATGAGATCATAACTATACCACTTTTGTCACAACTTCAAGACTTATCATTTGATCATCGCCTAGTTGCAACCCTAACTTAGGATTAGTGTTAACTCACAGTGGTGATGTGAACAAGAGGATCACTCCATTGGGACATTTACCAGGGTTAACTCAAAACCATTTGCAACCATGAAAAAGAAGGTTTACCACAACCTTGCACCACTAACCATGAATTTTCAATTTGAACTTGCAACCATGCAAGAATAAAGGATTCACAATATCATACCATTAACCTAACCCCATGCAATGTCACAAACATTGATTGGCATGATGACCTTCTCACAATATTACAACTTGAATGTTGAAGTCTTCTTGAATGAAGGTTTTCAGTGGAACCCATACTGATTCCTTCGATGGATGAATTTTTACACTTGCAATGATGCAACTAGGAAATAGGGTGGCTATAAAGGATTAAGCCTAACCCCATGCAATGTCACAAACATTGATTGGCATGATGACCTTCTCACAATATTACAACTTGAATGTTGAAGTCTTCTTGAATGAAGGTTTTCAGTGGAACCCATACTGATTCCTTCGATGGATGAATTTTTACACTTGCAATGATGCAACTAGGAAATAGGGTGGCTATAATCTAATGATACTTAAAGTGACCCCACCTAGGCACTTGTCAAACTGTCATATTCTTGCATGAGCTAAACTCTGTGCACTTTTAGAAAGCACAAAAATGACATCTGTTGATCTTCTTGCATCTAATGAAATAGTGGGACCCCTGGCTTAAGAATTGCATCCACTACCCTTCATGTCATCATGCCTCGATGTCACATTAAGTGTTGGAAGAGACTACCTTGCACCTTCGCTACTTGGAACACAATTAACAACTGATTGTGTGTGATCATGTGATGAAGGCTATTGCATGGTCACAACTTAAAACCCTTGAAGGGATAAAGGCAAGAAATGGCTCAAGACATATGATATAAAAGATAACCTAAAGTTTAATGCATCCTTCTATTATTCAAACATTTGAATATTTAAATATTATGACCATTGCGTATGCTATACCTTTGAATTCAATTTTTTGGTAGGAGGGAAATTTTTTCCAATAGGAACCACTTCAACATCCTTTGCATGGTTTAGAGGTAATGTCATTGTGGTAGAGGATTTTGCAAGGGAATGAGCCTCGTGATTATGGAAATTACATAGAAGCAAAACTTGCTTCTTCAACTCCTTACACTTAACTCTTAGTTGAAGTTATTCTTCCAGTAGTGAGAATAACTACTAAAAATTCTTGGGAGCCAAGGGACCCTGAACCTATGCTACATATTCTGGAGACATGGGATAAGTTACTACCAAATTCAGTACTTCATAACATTTTGGATCATATAGTGATGCCCAAATTAAAAGCAACAGTAGATACTTGGGATCCTCTTAGGGAGAGTGTGCCAATACATGCATGGTTACATCCTTGGCTTCCATTGTTGGGATAACATATGGAGCCTCTATATCCAATCATTTTTTATAAATTGGGGAATGCGCTTCATGCATGACATGCAAGTGATGCATCTGCATATGCAATTTTATCACCTTGGAAAACTATATTTGATCCTACCGGCTGGGAACAACTGATTGTTTGTTTTATTGTACCTAATATGATAATAGTTCTATAGGAATTTGTAATCAACCTAACTAATCATAAACTAGACCCATTTAACTAGGTTATTTCTAGTTTCTTTCTAGAAAAATCTGCTATGATATGTTTTTGTAAAATTTCCTCTGAACTTTGCCCATTTTTCTTGGTCTGCATTATTTTTGTGCAAGATCTTGAGGTAAGTCACTTAGCATGGGTTGAGTAAGTTTTATTGTTTTTCTATTTGGATTCTAGAATATGTATGCCGCCGGATTGATTTCTCTATTGTGCTAAGATGTAATATGCACCTTAGAAAATATCTCTAAGATTTACATGTTTAGAAGGAAATATAAATAGATGCATGTTTAGAAGGAGAAGAAAAGAACATTTACATAGACCTCGAAGAAAATTGTAGAGAAAGTTCAAAAAGATCATAAGGGAATGAAACAACAAAAAAATTGCAGAGCAAGGGCACAAACATCACAAGGGTATGGCATAGAAATGAAATCTTAGAGAAAGGGCACGAAAACGAAATACATAGATCACAAGGGTATGACAATTAAATCACAGAGCAAGGGAATGACAATGAAATGCAAAGATCATAAGAGCACACCAATGTTCAAAGCTCTCCACCCTCATTTGGAGCTCTCCACAGTCTTTCACACGTAACTCTCCACAATCAAAACTAATGGGGAATGATTTATGTTGTATTTTTTGTTTTGTTTATACTCATGTGGGCATCACAATTACAATGCCAACTTTAGTATTACGACAACATTGGGGAAAATTTCAAAAAGAAACATGAAAATCACCACAAATTACACCACCATTGCAAATTGCCATCGTAATTTGATCCCAAATATTGTAGTGAGTAGTGTATATGTTGAGTCAAAGGTATTTTGTGTTCTAACCTGACTCATAACCTACCTTACCTTGGTCTTAGGCTAGGAAGGGGCAAGATGAGGCAACACTAATCATTTGGGGATGTACATAATTGTTTACAAACCACATACATCATATAAGTTCAAGCCTTATAGTCTAACCCAAGACTACAAACCCAGGACTAAAGCCAATTGTGAACTATCAATATATTTCAAAAATTTATTCATATAAAACATTTCATTCAAAAATAGATAAATCACCACCTACCTAGACAATCCTACATCCCACTGTCCCTGGTATAGATGAATCTATTGTCATTATCAAAATCACTCCTTCCCTCCATACAAAATGGGTGTTAAACAACTCAAGTAATTTTTAATTATAAATTAATAAAAATCCCCATTCAAAATAAAAATTAAACAACCTAAATCAAAGAATCTACAAATTCAAAAATGTCCATATTAATTGTTGCTAATTAACTAGAAAATCCTTAATATCATACAACAAATGTTACACATAAAAGAAAAGGGCACTTAGCCTAGAGAGACTAGTTTCTCCTCTTTTCTCTATCTTCCACACTTGTACATTGCCATTGAATCATAAGTGATAAAGCTCAAATACTCATTTTACTTCTCTTTCTTTCTTCTTTTCCTTTTCCTTGACCTAACCTATCACTTTTCACTCGTACAAGTATTTTGAAATGCACTCACATGCATTTCCCACCCCACTTTGGCCCTTGTTTTATGGTCCTCGAGACCCTTTAGAGCTCTACATAATGAAAGGCCCAAGGTCATTTTCCCTTGAACTTACATCATGTGAATTACCTTTTCCATCTTTAATACCATTCATGGTGTTATTGACGCCAACATTTACCTTAGCCCAAAGACCCACTCCTCCTTGACACACTCCATGACTTGCTCCACTTCCACCTTAGTACCAATGTCTAACTCCCATTTTCAAAAATATAGATACTGTATTCTCACTCACTATCTATGCTCGATCTTCAAAGTTACTTCACCTAATACGAGATCTAAAATCTATAAAAATAGATATTTCTAAATTTTAAATACAGTTTTCAATCGCTTGTCTACTATTTTACTCAAGAAGCTAATTGTCGCTTCACCATGAACACAGTAAAATTTACCTCAATGCTTCTTGTAAATCTTTTCAATCTCACAATGATGGTTTCCAAAAATCTCTTTGAAAAAATAATACTAATCTATACCATTTAAAGGCTAGGTATTCAAAAATAAAATCCCTATAATTATGTTCTATGTCTTTAGGGTCCCATCCATCTCAAATATTTCACAATAATAAAGGGAAATCTCACAATAATAAAGGTTAATATCACAAAGGTATTACTCTCTAGTATTTTTTCCCATAAAACTACATTATTTATTTTCATTAATTGACATGATCCACCTAGATAAAATGTCCTTCATATAATTTCCAACATGATATATTTGCTATATTTTAATAGCTTCAATAGATATCTTAAGATTGTGAGTTGATTTTACAAATTAATCAATATTTCAAGCCAAATCTCTTCCTTTCATATGGGCATTCACGTTAATCAAAGTCACCCTCTAGGTGGGATTTTTTGAACTTGAATTTTTCTTGTTCAGAATATTCCTTCATATGCTGCTTGGGCCTCAACCATATTAATTGAGCCATATTTTATTTATTTTTCCCTTTGATTTATAAAATGTTTCTCTTGAAGTCTCTTGCCACAACATTTACACCTAATTGTCCCCCACATTTCCCTTTGAATTATTGTCAAAATTGACCTTAATCCGCATGTTATCTGGACATTACCACTTCACCTTTATGTTACAACATCCTTTTTATCAAACCCATATTTATCTAGGATTATTCTCTAGAGAAAAGTAGAAGTATACTCCTTTTTCTAATCCCAAATTATATTTGGAGACTATCAAATTTTATTTTGGTGTAGCAAAGAGAGCTTCACCACTCCCCCTCTCATATTTTTTAATCGAGATTCTTAAGTTTTAATTTCTTCAAGTTGAGTTTCAAAGAATAAGGCCCAATGCTAGACTACAATTGAGAAACAATTAAGAAAAGGACTCAAACTCACAAACTGTACAACTTCACCAGCTTGTCTTCTACAATTGACCTTTCCAATAGCTATATACTCTAGCCTCAAGAGGCCCTACTCATCTATATCTGAACTATCCATGTTCTTTTAAGTCCATTTTCCCAATCAATTAACCACTCTATTCCATTCTTTAGGAATGTGATAAAAAGAAATCTAATATAGCAAAGAGAACATGTATAAGATATGTTTTCCCACCATAGTTAATCATCAATTAACATCATCCAAAATTTGTGTATTTAACAATCTTCTTCTATCTAAGAGAGCACCCTTTTTGAATAGCATGGAGAATAGTTATGACCTTCATAAATTCATTAAAGAAATATCCTTTATAGGTAGAGAAGGAGATACAATATTTCCATTGCTATCTCTTATAATACCTCAAATTCTAATATTTACATGATTTCCCCTACAAGATCCATCATTATTAACTCTTAAAAACTCCCCAAGAGGAGGAAGCCACCTCCCTTCTCTATGAATCTTATATTTATCCTTCCTCAATCTCCTTTTAATAGAGGGACCTAATCCATTTATGAGTATATCCAAATTCCTTATTAGAACTAGATTACTAGGAATTGTAGGTCCACCAACATCACATTTTGCAAGAATAGTAAGAAACGGACCTTTTTCCATATAAGAGCACTTATAAATTCTAAATCTTGAAAGATACTTTAATTCCTTTTCAGTTGTAAACTCCAAATGAAAAAATTGGACCAATAAACCAAGTGACTTGTTGGAAATTAGACTTAGTTGGAGGATGACCCACACTAGGAGGACTGAAAAAATATATGAGAAACACACTCTTCTTCTTCTTACAAATGACACACCTAGAGGGGTCCTATAAGTGTCTCTTTCATAAATTATTCCAAGCAAGACATCTTCTATGGAAACCAACCAAAGAAAAAAGTTTACATTTATGCTACAAGAAACTTTTCCAAAATTGATTCCACTAAGAAAATCCCCATTGGAAATGCATCTGCTTTGTCCAACTCTTGATAACTATAACCAATAATTAGTTTTTCCTTTTAATTAGGACCCCAAGTCAAAACATCAATTTTCTGAAGAGAGGTCAACAATCTACAAGCTCCTTAAGTCTTCATGCTTGATATACCAGTACAATCTCCTATATGACCACTTATCAAAGTAGAGTCTCTATGCTCTATTCTTCCTTCACAATGCCTTCTCCTTGACACCTTTCAACAACTTCACAACTTGGTACCCCAACAAATCTTGCTTCT
>CM053793.1:233550449-233785449 GCA_028749045.1 Cupressus sempervirens
ACCAAAATTTTAGTCAGAGTGATACATGGAAATCTTCATCTCCTAAAACCATTAGCTCCACATGTTATATACAAAGAATATTATGAACTGAGTCACAAGACTTTTATAGAAGGAAACCCATTTTGCTAGGTATTGGAATAAATGCTTATTGGAACAAAAATCATAATAACTTTTCGGGATAATCTCAACATGTGTACAACTAACACTCATTCTACTCACAACACATAGAAATTACATAATTGGCTAGTTGATGGGACTTTTTTTTGTGTTCGACCAAAAGAGTAACAATTATCACCATACACTAGGTGTTCAACCAATATCACCTAAAAAAATGGAGAAGAAGAACTTCCCAGTCCAAAGTTCCTATAAACTAGGTCATGATCATGCAAGGACATGAAAAGTTGGATAATGAGGTGACTGCTATTTATATTCAAGGGGCTTACAAGTTGTTTACTTCCATGTGTTTGGTTAAGCATTGAGATACTGAACATTGTTAGGTGATTATCTTAGAGGGAACAAGAGGGAAAAAAAGCAAAGAACAAGTAAAAAAGTGCCTAATGGTTAGAGATTTAATCTATCCATAGTGAACCTTTACTATTACTATTATCGACAATGCATGCTTGAATCAAAGAACTACTTAAATCTATGCTCAATCAATTAGTCTCACATAAACAAGTGTTGCAAATGAAACTAATACCCAAGTAAAAAAAGTCATTCAATTTTTATCCAAGTCAAGGAAGATAATAATACTAAAGTATAGAAACATCTCACTACTTTTGAAGATAAATCAATTCCACCGTAGCACTCTAAGATTGCTTTACTCAAAAAATAATTGAAAAAGACCAAAAATCATTGGACTGAACACATAATACTCCAAAAGAAATGTATTTTTCCATTAATTCATTCAAAGTGTGTACAATAGTATGGGAAATAAAATCACCAACTTCATCGACTATTCAAAATTTGGCCTTTTCCCTACATATAGATAAATGTTTACACCTTATGGTGGAAGAAGAACCCTAACCCTAACTTATCCATCTACCACCTTAATTATATATATTTATAATCATTACAAGTAGGAATTACTTGCAATATATAATAAACTTATCAACCTTGCAAGGGGCATAAATAGGTAGGGAAAGGAGGAGACTTTCCAAGGAGATCATTTTCCAAAAGTGATCTTCAAATGCTACTTAATGTCAATTATCTCCTTGAGGCATTTGTTGGGTGGTAAGAGCACTCTATCTTCTTTGGCAACCTTAAATGCATTGTAGGTATTCACAAAAATACACAAGTAGAAAGGCCTATGTTACTATCCATTACCAATGCATATCAATTAGTGTGTTTGACATCTCTTTATGAAAATAGATAGTTAGCTTTGAAGGCCCTTCAACAATTCCCACCACATAAGATAATAAATCAAAGAGTAAAATTTTGGGTCTAGAGTTCTGAATATCAGTTATCTCAAAAGAAAAACTTAGGGTTAAGCCATGGGGAAGAGGAATCCCATTATTTAGAGCTTTTAATTTGAAAAATGTAATGTGGAGTTTGGATATGGAATCACAATATACTTTCAAACATATATCTTAATCAGACCTTGGATTTTTCCAACTGAAAATTTTTGCCTGTAATGTAGTTTATCAAGTGACAACATTCTAGGTAGTAGTGAGGAAGGTGCTGAATGTAGAAGAGGAAACCTTCTTGGGGCCAAGTGGAAGAAAATTTACGATCCTTTACAAGAATTTATTAACTAAAGGTTATTTACTTTTTCTTAACTAACTTCTTTGCTACTTTGATTTGTCTTGATTTCTCCTGTCCTATTAGCACAACTAACCTTTCAAACTTTAGGCACATGGAACATCAATAGAATGATCTTATCAGACATTTGTCTTTCTTTTTCTACCTGAGGGCCTCACATGGATCTTGAGACATTAACCACTTTTAAATAGCCATATCAATCATTTTTTAAATGGATATGTTAATTCTGGCAACACTCCAAAATTTCCTTCTGTTGATATTTGAGGACCATTGGCATCCCTCCAGATTCTTCCTCCATCTTGGTCCTTCTCATGGAGGGATCCACCTTTTGAGCACATGAAAATTTATAGGAAAATTGTACGACTACTTGCACATATTGAGCATACATTAATCTTTAAATTTTTTACAATCTTACCAAGTTCCTAGGATATTCCTCTAGGCTTAGGTTTCTAAATCCTGCCATCCTAGTCATAGGATGAATAATCATATGTGGGGGGTCTAGAAACTTGAGACCCAAAATCAAGTGAAAATATATTTGGTAAAGGAATGAGGTGGTCTCTAGAAAGATCATACCTAACGAGCATACCAATTACCTTTGCCAAAAAGGGAAGACAAGGTCTTTGAAGTAGGCAAACCTGCAACGTTAAACCAATATTAAGAATAGAAGGTAACCTTGAACACTTTTTATTACATTCTTACCAAAAAATTTGATTATATTTTTTGAATAAAATTTTCAGCAATCTCGACAATTAATGCTAAGATGTCCTACTATCACTGAAAAGACAATTATTCAATACTAATTCATGTGACACATAGTACCATCCAATTAAGAATACTTGTGATGTGACAAGAATTTAAATTTTAAATGAATAACATTTTATTATTATTGATAAACGGCCAAGGCCTTGGATCTTATATTAAAATAAATATAGAATAAAAGTTACAATGTATTACTCTATTCAAACAGGGACTGGTAGGAAAGAACGGAGAAGAAAACCTCTAGTCTTGCTTGGGATGTTTGTCCTATATTATTACATTTCCATAGGGGCATACCCCGGATCTCAAAATTACATGAATTTATAACAAATTACATAAACATACTCCTAAGCATTCTAGGAAATTTATCTAAGAGTAATTTCTAGCTGTCTACAATTGGAGTCCAGAGTCCATTACCTATCTAAAAAAATTCTTTCTTCAAGACACAAGGATAGTTAGTATGTCAATTAAAAAACTTACAATAGACACATAAATATTGTTAACCTTGAAAACCTAGAATTTTTAAAAGCAGTCTATTTAACAGCTCTAATTCTAGACTATAATCTATTTGATTAATTATTGATTCCTTAATTTAGACTAAAATGGAGATATAGAATTAACAATAGAATTTTATGAACATCTAAAACAGAACTCTTAAAACTCTTATAACTCATAGTTTGATCTTTTACTATCTATTTTTCAGTCTTCACATAATCAAATTCTGCCTCATATCCATCCTGATAGTGAACAAATTCCTAACAAAAATTCTACCCCTCAAATCCATCTAATAAATTCTAGTCAGAGCTGAAACCAGTAAATCTACGATCTTGTATGTTGATCTGACAATTACTGAGGGATAACCATAGTCTTGACTCCTAGGAGCAATCATAGGTTGCAGTCATTGTCGTTTTGAGAAAATTTTGGGGCAGCTCATCTAGGTTCTCGACTACGAGTAAAGATCAAAAATCTATATTATATAAATTTAAAGAAAGAATTACCATTTCTTGATAAAACATCCCCATTTTTATGAACTACCTCTAACAGAGCACTTCTTAAATGGATATTTTAATGACCATCTATTATAAAATATTTACCCTAAATAATCAAATTCAGCAGGACTAAAATTCTGAACCTTCAACGCACCTAACCATGAGGAAATCTATTTCTATTAACATATATTAACAGTTTAATACTGTATTGTCAAAGGTTTACATTTCAAAACTAATTGTTATTGTACCAGAGATAGTTATATCACCCTGCATCACACAGAAATATGAACCCTAAACAAACCTGAAGGCCTACTATATAAGCCCTTAATATCTAGGAGCAAAACAACAGTCTAATAGAAGGAAACCAAAACTTATATACAATTCTACTATTTCCATGAAACCATAATCACTTCTGGAATAGAGTCTCGATCATCCATAACCACATTGGGAGGGAGTACGTAATCAACCTTGAGTCTGCTTGATTTTTCTGCATTAAGGATGTAGAATTCCAAGGCAGTGAGGTCATTGAAAACTACTCCTGGGCTCACATAGGATTTAAACAGATTGATATACTTGACCACCCACTCCAGATTCTCTTTTTTCCTAATCCCACGCCAGTTCAAAAGGAAATTCACACTCACTTCCATACGTGGCCATGCCCTAAGTAAGGCTAGATTATCCCTTACCATTAGACACTGCCGTCAAGGGGCAGTCTTTAACTCCTCTGCACCCAGAGGGAGGCTCATGTATTTCTCAGGGTGAGGGATTCTGCTCTTGTCATCTATACTGAGTACAACCTTCTCTAACTGTCTCCTCTAGATCGGATTGAAAATATCCAGACAAAGCCTAACAATCTCTTCTGTTTCAATTTTTGCCCTTACCATCACCCCAATGAATGATCTAATAATGGAGTTGTTGGTTCTCTAGGTCACCCTATAGTCAAAAGCATCTTCCCCTATTGCCCTACTCACAATAAAACATGTCATATCATCTACATTTCTTAGGAGATAACTCCATCTTTCTGGTTTTACCTTCCCAAGGAAGGCCATCATTCTGTTCTCTGTCACATGGAATACATTCACATTGGTTTCCATCGTTATGACGAGCAATCAAAAAGAAACGGTAAAATTTATCCCTCTCAATCAATTATTCCCCTCAGCACTGATTTCCATTTAACAGAGGAAATCCATCATCATTCAACCTAGCCTATGTAACCCTTAACCGAGGATACATACTTAAGATTAGTAGTGACCTCAGCTGCTCACACTCGATAATGAATGTCTAATCACATGTTGCATAATCTTACCTTTGTAATCTAAGTGGCCAATTCCAGACTCCCTCCATCTTGAACTCATAATAATTACTTATTAATGACCACTCTCTGGACCTAAATTCATAATAATTACCAAGATCTACATCTAAATGACAGTTGGAAAACACAACACATCGAACTAAATAGGAGGTGGGTTAGGTTATGTTCGATTTAGTAGATAATCTCTATATCTTTCTAAATTAGAAATACCAAATGTGTTAGTCACTTGGAGAATCTTTATAATAAATTAGTCCATCAATCTTAAAGGAGGACAATAATGAAAGATTTTGGAGTAACTCCTCCGTAGTTGCCGTAGGATTCTAATCTAGGAGACTTTAAATGGGTAGAAAATCTTCGGAATGAAAGAAATATCAGTACAACTACAAATATTTTAATAATGGAAGGAATTATTAAATATTAATAATAAGGCTTAGAAATGAATTGTTCAAATATATCTTAAATACTTCTCCTATATATCTTTATCTTTCTTACTTTATATTAAATTATTAAGTATCAAATAATTTATAATTTTGAATTTTGTAAACATAAATTTTGGAAAAATCTTAATATAATATATATCTATATATACAAATGTATATATATATCTATATTTATGAGTCTGCATACTTATGTAAATATACATTAATATGTAAATATATATATATTAATAATGAAATATATGAATGAATCTGAATGAAAAAACCCTCAAGAGACTACAAGGGAGGAGGAGACTCTAAGTTGTATATCAAGACCGATTCTCCATCAGCACCCCTATTTGCAAGTCTGTCAGCAAACGTGTTACCTTCTCGATAAATATGGGTAATCAGGACATCCTCAAAATTTTCCAATAGTAGCAACATTTCTTGGAGTTTTGAATTCAAGGCCCAATTAGGTGTCTTTTTTTCACTAATGGCATTAAGGACTACTTGAGAGTCGCCTTCGATGACTACTTTAGGAAGACCTAATTTATGATAGAGTTGCAGCCCTTTCTCTAGCGCTTCAAATTTTGCTACATTGTTTGAAACTGGGGGCAGAGGCGAGGCTAACTTAGCTATCCACCGACAATCCTTATCATTGATGATACATCCTATACTAGCTATACTGGGATTCCCTCTTGAAGCTCCATTAAAATTTAGTTTATGCCATTTTGGGGGGGGAGGAGCCCATTTACAGTTGGCCCTTGCCTCCTTACTGCTGGTTGCATATATCAGAGGAGGGTTGATCAGGTTGGACCATTGTTTCTTCATAATACCATCCTAGAATGAAAAAGAGCCTTCTTCATGGAAAGATTTCCTTAGATTGGCATTCAAAACTTTGATAATAGATACTTCAAGTTTTAGCAGAAAGCTATCTAAATTCTACTCTTTATTTTGGAAAATGCGATGATTTATTTCTTTCCAAAGTTCCCATACCACTAGGGATGGGCAAATATTCCAAATTTTTCTATATACCCCGTGAACCAAATGTGTGGGCCTAGAACTGAGGAGCCCCTTAAGGGAATTCTGAAAAGGGGTTGACCACTTTAGTCGGGATTTAATCCATTCCCAGCAATTTTGAGCAAAAGGACAGTTAAGGAAGAGATGGTCTACATCTTCATAACTATGTTTACACATGACACACCAATTGGGACCCAAGATGCCAAATCTAGCTAATCTATCTGCGGTCAAAAATCTGTTCTGAAGGGCCATCCATAAAAAGAAACTTTCCTTGGGAAGGCAAGCTGAATCCCAACACAATTTTAAGGGGATGTCCATAGTGTTCCACTGTTGTGAGTAAATAATAGATTGATATCCAAGCTTTACACTCTAGATACCATCCTTTGATCCAGCCCATATGAGTTTATCCAACCTTTCAGATTGTTTTAATTTTTTATTTGAGATTATCTTTTTGAATGCTGCAACTGAATCCAGTTCAAGTGCTAGATCATCTATAGAGCGCCATTTCCATCGTAAATTCCCATCCACTAACTCTTTAACTTTATAATCTTTGACCTTATTACCCCATAATGATTTCAACTTAGTCATGAGGTTCTCTAAGTTAGAGGATGAATGAATAGGAGGTTGCCCATCCCAAGAGTCTTCCCAGAACAAAGCTTTATTCCCAGCCACCACATCCCAAGTTAGATATTTGCTAATGATTCCTCGGCATTTAGACATGAAATTCCAACATTTTGACCCTTTACGTAATTTTTCCATCCTAAACACCGATTCTGAGTTTGTTGGATCTAGATATTTATAATATAAAATTTTGGCCCATTTATGTTCATTTTCTTGATATAACCTCCATACAAGTTTAGCTCCTAAAGCCTCATTTTTCCATTGCGGTTTCTTAATTCCTAAACCCCCACATTCCTTGGGTTTGCATAAATTGTCCCACTTAATAAGAGCAAGTTTCTTGTCATTTTCCTTATCCTTCCACAGGAAATTTCTGAGTTTAGATTCAAAATTTTTGGACATCCAATTATTGAGAGGAAGGCATGCCGTGGGAAAGATTGGAGTGGCTAAAAGGACTGCTTGGATCTTGGTAATCTTTCCTGCCTTAGAGAGCCACTTATTTTTCCAGCTACCAATCCGCTTCTCGACCTTATCGATTGTGTCCTTGCAAACTTTATAATACCTTGAATTCTTCTCCAAGGAGATACCCAAATATTTGCATGGGAACACCCCCTTTTTGAATCCCAGAATTCCACATATCCTATTTTCCATTCCAAGAGTGGTATTTAAGAATTTTTTTTTGCACTTTTCTTTATTCACCTTCTGATCTGGGGCATCCATATATTTTTGAATAATACTTTTGAAACCCATGGCCTCTAGGACTGAGCTCTTACTGGGAAAAATGGTATCATCAGCGTACTGTTGATGTGTTATGTTAGGGAGATTCCTGGTAACTGAAACACCAAAGATCCTCCCTTCCTGCTAAGCAAAGGAGACTGCTCTCCCGAAGGCTTCAACCATTAAAATGAAGACAAAGGGGGATAGTGGGTCTCCCTATCTGATACCCCTGGATATATCAAAAAAACCCTCAGGCGTTCCATTTATGAGAATTGAGATCTTTGGAGTAGAAATAAATTTAAAAATTAAATTTACCCATTGGTGAGAAAAACCAAATGTTTCTAAGACTTTACAAAGAAAATGCCAATCTACCATGTCGTAAGCCTTTTGGATGTCTAACATCATAAACATACATGCTTGTTTATCTATCATAGCTGAGTGGATGGCTTCCTGAATTATAATTATACCATCCAAAATAGATCTTCTTGGAACAAAGCCTGTCCGCTCTTCTGAGATCAATTTTGGCATGATGCCCTTGACTCTATTAGCTATGAATTTTGAGAATATTTTATAGATAGTATTGCAAAGGCTATAGGACGGAAGTCTCCAGGGTGTTCCGTGCAATCCTTCTTAGGGATAAGTGTGAAGAAAGAATAATTAATTTCGGCCAGAAAGGATCCACCATTCCTGGATGCTTCAATTGCTTTCCATAAATCTTCCCCTATTATATCCCAACATTTTTGAAAAAAGAAGGCTTGGAACCTGTCTGGGCCTGGAGATTTATTTGGACTCATATTAAAGACCACAGTCCGAACCTCTTCCAGAGTTATTGGTTTGTTTAAATTTTTGTTGTCTTTCGTAGTGACCAATTTTGGTATAAATTTGAGCATTCGGGATTGTGCCTCCTTATTAGACCCTTCATAATTATTAAGTAGATTCTTAAAGTGAGAGACTATTGTGTCTACTATTTCAATTGGATTTTCCATGTAAGAGCCTTGTGGAGTCAAGATTTTAGTGATTTTCTTAAGTGATCGATCCAACATAGTCGAATTATGAAAAAACTTTGTGTTTCAATCTCGCTCATCCAACCATTTCTCTCTAGACTTTTATCTCCAGAAGGTTTCTTCTTTGGATAAAATAACTTCTTGTTTCATGAGGAGATCTTTTTCTAAAGTGTATTTCTCATAATTCATACCATATTTTATAACTTCCTCATTTAGGTTTTTCAGTTTTTCTTCAATTTCCAATTTTTCTTTAAAAATATTGTTGAAGTGTTCCCTGTTCCATTTCAAAATATTTTCTTTCAAAAATTTGAGTTTGGATATGAAAATGAACATTTTGGACCCCACGAAGTCTGCTTGAGTCCACCATGTCTTTACTAATTTCATGAATCTCAGATCTAAAAACCACATCTTCTCACACTTAAAAGGATTTCTAGACAGTTTAGACGGTTCTGTAATCTCCAAACATACAGGGAAGTGGTCTGATCCTGCAAAGGGCAGAATGGAGGATTCAAAATCCTTGTTATAGGAAAAGAGATTTCCTACAATAAAGAATCTATCTAACTTTTTCGCAATATAATCATTATCCTTTCTTCTATTATTCCACGTAAATATTCCATTACTTGATGGAATTTCTAATCATCTGAGTTTGTTTATCCATATTTTGAAGTCTATAGATGAGAGTGACAGGTGTTCAGTACCCCCTATTTTCTCATCTAGACTTAGAATCAAATTAAAATCTCCTCCTAATATGATCGGACTATATTTGTATTTAGATATAACCTTACTTAATTCGTCCCATACAATTTTTTTCCTAATATTACTGTTAGGACCATACACATTAATAAGGATGAAATTCATCTCTAATTTTAGACTCTGTATACTAACACAACCAATTATTATTATTTACCAAATATGTTAGAGTTACTTTCCTAGAATTCCAAATAATTCCTAATCCACCCGAGGCACCTAATGCCTCTATAAAGAGAGAATCCCACAATCCCAACATCTTACTAAATTTATCTCCTTCTACCTTATTGAATTTTGTTTCTTGGATTAAAATTATTTCTGAGTTAAAATTTTTTAAATGTTGTTTTAATAACCTTTTCTTACTAGGAGCATTAAGGCCCCTAGCATTCCATGTTGTTATCCTCATCCTGCCTTAGGAAGGCACTTCCCCTTCCCTATGTTAATCAGCTCATCAATTTTCCTCTATTTCCTAGCTAGT
Organism: Cupressus sempervirens; assembly: GCA_028749045.1. Taxonomy (NCBI): domain Eukaryota; kingdom Viridiplantae; phylum Streptophyta; class Pinopsida; order Cupressales; family Cupressaceae; genus Cupressus; species Cupressus sempervirens. Next base: position 233,560,265 of record CM053793.1, read on the forward strand.
CCTTCTGTTTCACGTAGTTCCTTCAGAGATCTCCTACCCCTTTTACCTTTAGGCTTACCATAATTTGGATAGGTTATACCTTGATGATTCATATGTATACTAAGTTCTTGCTAAAAGATACCCAGTTCTTGCTTTGTTAGTGCAACACCTTCCTTTGTTCTGTCAAATTCTTCCATCTCCAATTCCTTGCAAACCTGATTTTTGAGACTGTCCTTCTCCAATTCTTTATTGTTTAATTCTGTCGGCTTTCCTGAGTTTGTTCTATCCATTTCCTATTTTCCTTTTGAATTAAGCCCAATTTGTTTATCTTGCTTCAGTACACTGTCCTTCTTCTATATCTCTAAAATGTCCCTTTGGAGATCCTCAACTGTATAGTCATCTCCTCCTAATTTGATGATTTTTTGTATCATCTCCACTTTTTGGGAGGTAGTACTCTTATCTATGTTATCATAGTTGAAGACTTGGATGAGTTCTTCTGCTAACTGTTCAAATCTGTTATCTTCAAACTCTAACACTTCAGTCTCTGGTGTAAATTCTAGCTCCTCATTAAAAAAGTTTTGAATGTGTTTTACAATTGAAGCTTCTGGACTCTTGCCATTAATCCATGTTTGTGACTGATCCTCAATTGGGCTGAAAGGTGAGGAGGGTTGCCCACCTGGATTTTGCCAAAATTTTGAAGTTCTTCTGGTACCATCAAGTGTCAGAGTGGTTGATTCTACTTCAGGGGGTCTTTCAGTATTCCTCTGCTGAATTTCCTATTCTTTTGATCCTGCAATTGCTTTTTCTGACCAACCCTTGGGTGAAGAGAAAAGCATATTATTTTTAGCTTCTTCAATCTCTGGTATCTTCACTGATTCTATAGTACTATTTTGTATCTCTTCATGTCGTTCCTTTTCCTTATTTTCTTCAATCTCCTTCTGATATATGTATAAAGAAGACCCCTTTATAGTTTCTATTTCCCAATGATTCTCTTCCTTTCCATCTTCCATATTATTTCTTCCTTTGTACTCTGTAATGGCCTCTTTTTTTTCTATCTTGTTCTAGATTTTGGTTTATGGTTTTAGTGGACATTATTGCACTCTTTTTTGGGAGTTCTTTGTCTCTAGCTGCCAACTATTCTATTGAGGGATTAGACTTACAATTCTCCTTGTTATGTTCCACCATATCCTTTTTCTTTTTTCCTTTCTGTCTCTTAGAACGATTTCCCTCCAATCCCAGATCTGACTCCCTTTTAGGAATGGAGACTATAACTGATTTTAGTCTTCTATCATTAGGTACAACCTTGTCTGAGACTTTATGAACTGTCCTTTCTTCCTACTTCTAGAATTCTGCTGGATCAATATGATCTTCCTGTATTTTGTTCTTCATATCTCTCAACCAAGAAAGTTGACTGCTGATATCCGAGGTAAGGGGGAGGATTTTGGACATGATTTTATGTGAATCATCAAATCTTAAAATGTCAACTATTCTTTTTTTATATGTCTGAAACTTGATATCATACGTTGTTTTGCCAGTTATAATTTTTTTTTTGAATTCCAAAGGATGATTAAACTTTACACTGATGAACACTTTGACATTGTTACAATAGTAGAAAGAAGCATCTATGCCTCTGACCTCTCCTACCTTTGACCCGATGGCTTTAATAATATCTTCATGACAAAGCTCCAGTGGTAGGGATGGCAGGACAAACCAAGAGGAAACTTACAATCTAAATTTTCTAATCTAAAATTTTGTGACCAATCTATAAATTTAACACAATGACCATTAAAAAAACCTTCAGACCATAATAAGAACTCTTTTTTGATAGATTCGTCCAAACATTGCAAAAAAAGTATGTTATTTGAAAAAGTGGAAATACTTACCTGGTTCTCGCACAACTCCTCCAACCAGTCAAGCATTAGAGGGAATTCATCCTATGGACCATTCCATATAGCAAAAACACCTTTCTTTAAGCACTTGTCCCATGATGATTCAATAGCTATGCTTGAAATTTTGGTCGGTTCATCTAGTGCATGGCTCAAAGATGACTCGAAGGATGAGCTAGGGTTCACAAGATGACAAGACTTTTGTGTTCTATGATGAGGGGGAATGTAGGATCCTGGAGAGGTAGCATAGGGAAAAAAAATTCCTGCCTGAGGTGAAGTTGGTTGATCTAGCTCCGGATCCTTAACTTTGTTTATCTCTGGATGAGCATATTTTGTAAAATTAAAAATGCAAATTTGATTATCTAGTTGTTCCACTGTAAATATCTAATGAATCTCATTTTTGCATACCTCAGAGCTGATCGAAGAGTTTTGCGATGGAGGGTTTTGGACATGAATCTCCTATTTTTTATTGCTTTTCCCCCATCTCTGGCTGCAGGGATCCTTTGCATCTTTTTTGAAAATCTCAAATCTATTTGCTGTGCTTACTAAATATCTTTGATCACATGTATTTTGTGGCTTCTTCTATTGCCAAATCGGCCCGACTCTTCTTGTGTTTTCTTGTTTTCGCAAGAATTTTTTTTGAGGTTTCACGGGTAGATAAGGGTTCGATCTGTTCGCAAAAGCAGAGCAGAGTGCCATCATGAATGAGTATAGATGCATATGCTTTTTAAATGAATAACATATTAATCATGGCAACACAAGATGATTTTCCAGGGATGAAGTAGTACTCATGGAAAGCAGTAGACAGGAGAGAACCATTGCCCATAGTTGCCAAAAACTATGAAGATGCCACTAAGGAAATATTGATGGGATACCACTACCTTACTAGGGTTGAGGCCACATGTTGGGGATGAGTCAAACAAATTGCCTTGACTTGATCCAATAAATGAGGAAACTAAGATGAATACATCAATGAAAGCATGTGTAATACCCTCCTTTTCTATCATTATAGACTTAATTGTTAAAGTTCTATATGACTCTTCTATAGATGTGTTAGCACTAATTTGATATTTGAAATGTATTACTTTGATATGTTGAGTAATTGATTATGTTAGGCTATAAAAATTTCCTACTGGTAGTGATGATGCTTTAATTTCTCTTAGTTAGTTAATCAAATTACTTTTATGATGATCCCATATGGTGTGTCTTAGAAATATGTTTCGTATGTCCTCCTGATGATGAAATATTCATGTTAGAATATGATGTTATTTATATTTAGGATTTACTAGTATACTTACCTTATTCTTGCACATGTGTGTGTGTGTGTGTGTGTGTGCATGTGTGTGTGTCTATTTTAAATTTATGTTTGATGCACTTGATATGGTTGAGGGAGGGAGTCATAGTCACCTTCTAGTTAGAATCTACATGATGTACCACTCCTCACCATCATTTATTTAGCTTAGATATATATACACATGTACATGCTTGTATTTTATATAGATATGCAGGTATCGGACATCAACTTTCCTAAATTGCTAGAATGAGTGTACCCTATCGCAATAACTTAGTGATAAGAATAAGGAGATAATGTTCAGGTCTAATCCCAACCATAGCCTAATTACTTGTCTTGAGAAGGAGGACATGTATCTAACTTTCCACTCTTTTTAAACCCATGAGTTTATCTTTGTCCATGTTGTTTACTTTTGAGTTTTGGTCAGTTTTCGTAATGCTGCTTTCATGTGGATTTTTCTATGTGATTTATTTGGTAAATGATTTAATTATAATATTTAGGTTAATCATATAATATTGAGAATTATTAAATATTATATGATTAAAAAGAAGATATTAAAATATGAGAATATTTAATTAATTAAAAATAAATAAATATATGCTTTAATTTAAAAGACTTAATTTAGAAGTCTAATTTAGAAAATTGGTTAAAAAGAAATAAGAATATATGATATTTAATTAATTATAAATTAATTAAATATGTCATTCAGTTTAAAGATTTAATTTAAAATTCCAATTTAAGAAGTTGGATAAAAAGAAATTAAATATTAAAAGATTAAAGATTTAATATTTCTTTATTATAAATATTTAATTAATAATAATTAATTTAGAGTTGCATTTAAATAATGAGCTTTAGTTATTATTAATTTAAATAATAAACTACACTTTAAATAGTGTTTACACTCAATGATAAAGTGGAGGAAAAGAAAAGAAAAAATATTTTAATTAAAAATTCTTTAGGTGTGCATGAAATAATTAAATGATAAAAGTTTATTTTAAGGAGAGGCCTTTCCACATTCGAAAAATGGAAACCCTAGGTAGAGTTAAATTCTTTATTAAAAGATTCAAGCTTATTTCTACACACATAAGTTTTGGGGAGCAAAATTTAGAATTGGAGCAAAAAAATTGTTGAAAGTTTTAGAGGGTTTGGATTTGCATGTGTTCACAGATTGTCTTGGAGTTTAGTTGTGGTTTTGAGGTAGGGTTTGAAAACCTGTTGTAGAATTTTATAGAAAGATCTCTCTACTTCACATCTTCCTAGGTGTTTGCATAATGCTTATTAATTTATTGTATTAATTTTTTTGGATAAAGAATTATGTTGTAAATTTAAAAAAATTAAAACTTATAAATCAAGAAAACTTGATCGAAGAAAATTGTAGAAAATTAATATGAATGGATTATTGTAAAATCCTTTCAAATAAAAAAATAATTATTATAGAAAATTAGAAGTGTTGGAATTACTTTAGAATAACTGAGAGGGGGAGTGAATAAGTTATTCTAGGTCCAAATGTATAAATAATTTTTTTCACAATTCAGTGAACCCATAAAACATTCATACCCATGCATGCATCAATTATGTATTTACTAAAACTTGTATGTTACAATCACATCAATTTGCATTAATGTAAAGCATGAAACACAACACATTCATAAACACATTTGACACAATGATTTATGTGGAAACCGAATTTGGGAAAACCCACCACTAACATGCTACTCCTTTTCACTCTTCTAAAGTGATGCCCTGTGAAAGGCCAACCCTATTAAAGGTTACAATACACACTATTAAAGTGACCCAGCTAAGGGATTTCAATCACCCTGTTAAAAGTGAGCCTTGTTAGAGGACTTCACGCCATTCACTTGGAATGCCACCCTATTAAAGAATTTTTCAATGATTGTTAGGTCAACCTTAATCTAAAGGATTTACCCTAGATTGATATAACTGTTAGAGAGTAATGGTAGAGATTTGATTTGATACAAGTTACAACTTCAATTATAGATTATAGATCTCTATTCAGTCCTCAATTCTATTTGGCTTTCATACTTTGTAGCTTTGACAACTTGTTCACCCTTCAAGCATTCATCTCCTTAAGCCTTCTTGCTTAATATGCCATTGCAGACTCTTCTCTTGAGTCACTTGATGAAGCAAAACCCTTAATTCCTTCTCCTCCTTAGGTTCTCATTCATGACACCAACCTCTCTTGCTTCATGACAAGACATTTCTATAAATAGGAAATTAGAATATTTTCCCACTCATTATCCAACATCCAAATTAGGGTTTTGGATGGATTAGGTAGGATACAATGTATCTATCCAATATCTTTTCTTTTATAGAAACTTCTCCTAGAATCCATTTGAATTCGCCTAAAAAAAATTTACATCAAATTTTGTGCCACCAACTCATCAACCTTATCTTCCTCCCAATTCACAAGTTTCAAGAAAATAAACTTATTAGCTTAGATTTGGTGAATCTTTGATCTTTATCATAACGCAACAGCTCGGCATTATCAACCTTCTGATGCTTGGTACATACTACATTACTCAACATCAACTATAAAATCACTCGACATCAACTAAAATTTACTGGTTCTTGGCATTATCAACCAACATTTACTCGACATCAATTGACTTACTCAACATCTACTAGATTTTGCTTTTACTCAACTCCAACTTACTTTCTGCTCAGCTTGCACTAACTTTTCTTGGCACCTACTATCCACTCAGTCAAGCTTGGTAGACAAACTTTGTTTAACTTATTCTTCTAGACTTTCTAAGTGTAGCTAGCCATTTTGTAACCTTAAGTAGGTCATCAATACATCATGGAATCACTATCTTAATTGATTCTTATACTTCATTACATAATCATCAATCAACTAAGTGATAATACTTGAATCTTATAAGCAATTGTCTTACCAACAAATAACAAGTTTGACATCAGTGTCAAAACAATGATTGAAACACATAATCTTCTTCAATAATCTCCCTCTTTTTCAATCAGATTTCAACAATCTCCCTCTTTGGCATTGATGGAAAACCAAGCTGATCAACCAAGTCAATCAAATGATGAACATCTTGTTCAACCAATTCGACTAGGTAAAAACAGTAAGGCAATACCAAAGAAAGAACTTGTATTCCTCCCTCTATCAACAACTTCCATCTTCTGATTAGGTTACAAAAATATTTCCTAAAAATCCCTTTGAGTTCCTTCTTGTATCTCTCTGATGTCTTCCTTCTGGTTCTCTGATCAATGTATCCCTCTTTATTTTGATTCTATTCTTGATATCTTTCTCCCTCTCTGATCAACATATTAGTTTAGATTTTCTCCCACTTATCTCTTGCACTTGATATGTAAAACTCTTCTTTTGATGGTGATCGATTTAATATACTTTCTCCCTCTTTGACAATAATTCCAAAGACCTATACCAAAAAACTTGTCATCCTTAAAATATGTAGATATAAGCTTTGCAGTTTCCTCAGTTTCTCTCTCTGTCACCTTGTTTGTGATTGATTTGAAATTTTCAACTGTGTGATTACTTTAGGTAGTTCCTAAAGTAAGATCCACTTCATCAATTATATGAACATCAACTTGTTTGATGTAGGGAACTCCTTCTATTTCTTACATAGCCTTTGATAGGGGTATCAACCCTAGTTTACCTCTTAGATACTCATGAGAATCCTTAGGTAATGGTTTTGTGAAGATATCAACAATTTACTTTTTTGAGTTAACATATTCCATCTTCACCTCTTTTTTTTGAACTAATTCTCTTACCTAATGATACTTGAATGCAATGTGCTTTGTCTTTGTGTGCATCACTAGATTCTTTGATATATTGATAGCACTTATATTATCATAATAAAGTATCACTAGTTTTGTGATTTCTTCCTTCATTCCTTTGAGTAGCTATTTGATCCATACAATGTTTGTTTAGTTTATAGCAGCAACAACATATTCTGCTTCAGTAGTAGATTGTGAAGTACAACTCTATTTCTTGCTTGTCCATTTAACCAGTCTCTTACCAAAGAAAAATGCTCCTCCACTGGTGCTCTTTCTATCATCAATATTTCCAGCCTAGTTAGCATCAGTGTAGGCTTTTAAGTCAAACCTTTCATTCTTCTTGTAGTATAGACCAATTTTTTTTGTTCCTTTTGAATATCTCATTATCCTCTTCACAACCATTAAGTGATTCTCCCTAGGATTAGCAAAGAATCTTGCAACTATCCCTATAGATAATGTAATATCAGGTCTACTATGTACTACATATTACAATTTTCTAATCATAGACCTATATAATGTTTGATTCACCTCAGCAGAAACATCATTCTTTGACAACTAGTGTCTTGTCACCATAGGTGTACTTACTAGTTTGGAATTATCTAGTCCAAATGTCTTCAATATCTCTTTGACATACTTTAACTGAGTGATGTATATTCCATACTTCATCTGATATACTTGCAATCCCACAAAAAAATTGATTTCTTTTAACATAGACATTCAAATTCTTGCTTCATCTCATTTGCAAAATCTTTACATAAAGCATCTTGTCATCCAAATATGATATCATCAACAAATATTTTAGATGGCAAAATACCTTTTCCTTTTCCTATCTTTATGTATAAATTGTTGTTATCATTAGTCCTTTCAAATCCAATCTTCAAAAGATGAGTATGAGGTCTCTCATACCATGCTCTTGGTGCTTGCTTCAATCCATATAGAGCTTTGTGCAGTCTACATACCATGTTCTTATTGCTATCACCAACAAATCTTTATGGTTTTTCTATGTATAATTTCTCTTCTAGTATGCCATTTAGAAATGTAGATTTAACATTCATCTGATAAACTTTGAAACCTTTGTATGCAACATAAGCAAGTAGAGTTCTTACTCCTTCCATTCTTGCAACAAGAGAAAATGTCTCTTCATAGTCAATTCCTTCTTCATGTGGACTAATCTTGCTTTGTTTTTGTAACTTCACCATTCTCATATTTTCTTTTTTTTGAATACCCACTTGGTACCAATCACATTATTGTCTCCTGGTATAGGAACTAGAGTCCATGTTTTGTTCTTCTCTATCTATTGAATCTCTTCTTCCATGGACTTGTACCAGTCATCATCTTCTAATGCATCTTTTACTATTTTGGGCTCCTTCATATTTAAAAAATATGATTCACTTCTCAATCTATTTCTTTTCATTGACCTAGCATCTTTGTTTCCAATGATTTGATTAGCATGATAATGTCTTTTGACATATTTAGACAATCTTGGCTTAGCTCTTATTTCTACATTTTTTCTTTCAGTTTTAGAGTCATCGTGTACATCTCTATCAAGTATCCCAGCATCTCTTTTATGTGTACTAATCTCATAATCAAAATGTGTATTTTGCAACTTGGCCTCTGAATGTAGTTTGATTCCTGAATGTGACTTGGTATTCACAGGATGTGACTCGACAATTACTAAAACTTGTTGTTGATTTGTAATTTAATTTTTAGCATCTTCTTTAGTAGGCATTCCTTCATAAAAGTATACAAATGATTTGTATTCTTCTAGTTCTTTCATGGGCTCATCCACATGTACTTCTGTAAATTCATCAAAATTCACATTTTCACTTTCCACAATTTTGTTAGTGTTAACATTTAAACACTTACAAGTTCTTCTTCTTGTGGAGTATCCAAGGAATATATCTTCTTCACTTTTTGCATCAAACTTTCTGTTACATATTGTGGCCTCCACCAAATATTTGAATTTTAAATACTTTTCTGCCCAACGGTCACTTCCCAATTTAATGTTATTTTAAATGTCCTAGGAATATGAAAAAATTAAACGATCTAACCTTATGATATTTCTTTCCCTGCACTTTTTAATGATTCTACGGGCCCCGCAAGTCCCCATTGTTGGATCAAGAGATATCTACGATTGGCGCTATCTCGCTATGGGAAGTTGCATAGTCCTTTGCCATAGCGACATAGCACCTTTTGGCCGCGTGTCAGGTGGGTCCTCCTTTTCCTTATTATTTCTTCGGCGCCAAGTTTTGATGGATCCACTGTGGGCGCAATGGTGCTATCAAAAAACCTGTGTTCCTTGCTGTTAGCGACATAGTGCCCAGATGGAAAATGATACTATGGTGACATCAAAAGGTGGGTCCCAAGTATGCCCTATCAGATACCACTGATGGACTTGTCAGACAGGTTAGCACGTGGCCAGTTTCTTATTGGTTGGTACACTGGTAGGTCAAATTCATTTTCCTCACCCTTGGATCAATCTAAATCAATGGTGGGTGCTATCTCGCTATGGGAAGCTACGGGGAAATTATCCATAGTGACATAAAACCTCGGCAATGTGTGGCACAGATGACATAATGGGCTTGCCCTTCTCCAAAGTGATATTACGGCTCATCCTCGATGGCAGTTATCAGGTGGGTCATAGTACAATGGTGGTTTTTTTCATTGGTCCATTCAGCCAGCTTAGTGTGCTATTGTACAATTTTGTTGATCACCATAGATCTAAGGAAATTAATGGTAGGCACTATCTTGCTATGGAAAGCTGCGAGGATGTTATCCATAGCGACATAGCGCCATTATGCCATGTGGATCAGTGGGGCCAGGTCTCATCAAGATGAGGATGCCAGGTTGTGCTAGGTGGTTGCCAAGTGAATTCATAGACCAAAAACTTTATGGAGGAAAGCGCAGTATTATGAGGATCTTCCACGATCGTTGATCTCGTAGAGATCAATGGTGGGCACTATCCCACTATGAAAAGTTGTGAGAATATTACCCATAGCAATATAGTTCCTCAACAACATGTAATAGGGTGGGGCTGAGTGTTATGAAACTATAGGGATGGTACCAGTTTGGGCTGAGTTGGATACCAGGTGTGCTGAGGTGTTTCATGGGCCCAAAAGTTTTAAGGGAAGAACATAGTAATATGGAAGGTCTTCACGATCGTCAGATCAGCCTAAATCCATGATGGGCGCTATCTCACTATGGGAAAGTGCTCAGAGGATACACATAGCGACATAGCACCTCGGTGACACGTGTCCCAGTGGGTCCAGTGGAGGTAGTAATGATTAGATGTGGCTGACAATTAATGTGACCGTCGTGGTTAGGGTTTGCAAGGTGGCACGGTTAGTTTGAATATTTGGTCAAATTTGGGGAGACCCACAAGGTGGCATAAAGAAATGAGATTATTGGTCCACGTGGCCTGTTTCGCTTATAGAGTTTAGTTGACTTGCTGACCTTGCTGATTCAGGTGCTCAAGAATGAAGAGAGTCAAGAATTTTTACGTGATTTGATCTTTGTGATCAATTCTAACCACTCGAAGTGAATGTAAAGCATGTAGAGACACTCTACCACCCTGATCTAATCTATCTACTTGGTCAGAGCACAGTTATAGCACCGCCTCTATCTTCTCAAGGCCCTATTTTAGTTAATAGTCAGATTTCATGGTACCTAAAGCTATACTTAGATAAGATTTCTTCAGATCCCCATGATTGATTCTTGGCAGAGCCTTGATGGCGGTGGTTGCAGGATAGTTTTGGAGGGAAAATATCAGTTATGCCTGAACTATAAAGGCAATTTTTGTGAATTTTGTAAGGGTCAAACTTTCTCTATTTTCTCTGTTACTGCTCTGCAAATTCTCAGTGTAAATTCCCCTGTGCCTCTGAACTACATGATTTTTTGTCTTATCTCCTTCAACCATTGGTATGAAAGTGCAAGAATTCTTTGCCTCTTACTAGTGTTTTGTAGAGATCTATGATCTGCATGACTGTATCTCCTTGGCCTATGAATGATAATATGAGTGAATCTCTCTTTCCTTGTGTTATTCATCTTAGTCTTCTGATCTACATGTGATTATTAGATTAAAGCAAGTCTGAATGTGTATATCCTTAGTTTCATTCTTGTTCAATAGTGCATATATGGGTCGAGTTTGGTCTGAACACTCTATTTCGGTGCATCACCTCTTTAGATTAGATTAGGTAGATTTTCTTTCATGCTTTCCTTCTCCTTTTTCCTCTCCAAGAGTAGTTAAGTGCATCCTGATAGTAAGAGGAAGCTGGCCTTCTCTGGATACTGAACTTCATAGTTCAAGTCCCACAGCTTGGAAGTTGTTTCCATGTCTCACTAGGTTGTCCTCACGCATAGGCTTTGGACAAGGGTGCAAACCTAAGTGAAAACACTTTCCATTCATAACAATATAACACTTGCTTCCAAATACCTTAAAGTATTTTACATTAGGTGGATATCCATACCATAGTTGAAAAGGTGTTGAATGAGTACCTTACTTGATTTTCACATGGTTCAAGTTATATACAACAATACTTACAACTTCTCTCTAGTATTTCAAAGCAACATTCTTCTCTATCATAAGTGTTCTGATGTAGTCCATTATAAACTTGTTTGTCCTTTTAGCAATTCCATTTTGTGGAGGGATCCTAGGGGTAGATGTCTGTCTTTTGATTCCTCTGTCATCATAGAACATCTCAAACTCATTTGAAGTGAATTCTCCTCCTCTATCTAATCTCAAGCATTTCAGGCTCTTACCTTTCACTTTCTCAACTCTTGCCAAATACCACTTAAATATTTGAAAAGCATCAAATTTCTATTTTAGAAACATGATTGCCATAATTCTAGAGTAATCATCAACAAATAGTATTATGTACTTATCTCCTCTATAGCTTTGCACTTCAATTGGTCCACATAAGTCAGTATGAACAATCTCTAGTATTTCTTTAGAGGTATAAACTTTACTCTTAAAGATTGACTTTGATATTTTGCCTAGTTGACATTGTTTGCACACTATATTATCAAGTTTCTTCAACTTAGGAAATCCTCTAACTCTCTTCATGTTACTGATACTAGCCAAGTTATCAAAATTAACATGACATAATCTCTTGTGCCAAAGCCATACATTATCAAATTTTGCAACAAAACAAGTAGCATCTTCTATATCTAGATAGTACAAATTAATTCTAGTTTGATCACCTTTTCCAATCAATTTCTCATTTGTGTCATATACCTTGGTAGTCTTATTTCCAAATTCAACCTTGCATCCTAGATTATTCAATTGTGACACACTTAACAAATTATAATTTAGTCCTTCAACATATTAAGAATTGTCACATGAAATCTTGTCGATGAGTTTGATAGAGTCTTTTTCTTTTATCAAACATGGTGCATCATTACCAAATCTTACACTATTTCCATCATAAATTTCCATCATAAAAAGTTAAGGTAATGAACTTACTTTTGTCTCCAGTCATGTGATGTGGGCATCCACTGTCAATGATCCATCTATCATTTTTGTTTACACAAGTCACAAGTGTAGTTGCCTCATCTTCATTAGATTCATCCTTCATTGCAACATACACCACTTCATCATCATGTTCATCAACAATGTAGCATGATTTCTTTCCTTTGTCTTTGTAATCTCCATTGTCATCTTCTCTTCTATTTTTATACTTGTTTCCTTCTCTATAGTTCTTCTTCTATGTAAATCTTGCAACAATATGACCAACTTTATTGCAATTGAAACAAATGACGGGTAACTTACCTTTGAACTTGCCTTTACCTCTATGAAATCTTCTTGCCATTAGTGCTTCTAATTGTTCAATATCTTCCTCATCTATATCACTATCACTGGATGCATATTTTATCTTTCTTTTCTTCTGCTTCTTTTGCTTCACCTCATTAGAATCCTTTAATAATAGCTTAGCTTTGAAAGTAGATTCTAGACTCTTTGGTTTGTAATTGTCAAAGTTAGATGGCTCAAAAGTAGTGAGTATACCTACTACACCTTCAAGGGTTAGATCATTTCATAGAATACATCTCAACTCTTGGATTGTAGAGACTCTAATAGCATAAACATGCAATAATGTTCTCAAGACTTTACTTAACACAGTATCATCATCTATATGGCTAGTAGCTCCTCTTATTGCACTAACAACTTCTTTTATCCTAGCAACATATTGAGCAATATTTTCACCTTCTTCCATTCTCATATCATCAAACTTAACTCTGAGGCTCTTAGATTTGGCTCTTTGAACATTTTTGTCTCCTCCATAGATGGTAGTTAGGGCATCCCACATCTTTGCAGTGTCATAGCCTTTGATATCATCAAATTTGGTATAGCTTAGTGTAGAGGAAATCTCCAACATCACTTGATTGTGTTCCTTCTTCTTCTTCATATCTTTAGTAGTTAGGGCTCCAATTGGATCAACATATTCTATTGTAATGGTAGATTGTACATGATCTCTAAGTCCTCCAAGGCATAGCTTAATCAAAACTTACCATGCAAGAAAGTTATCTCTGTTGAGCTTGGATTGATGCAAGGAAGGATGGGGAAAACTAGGGCCAATGGCACACTTAGCTGTCCAAATCACCCTGTAAGAGTTAACAAAAATAGAAGCAAACACAAAGAAAAAAAATCAAAGGAGGATGAATAGTAAAATTATTTATTGATTCATCAAAATATCTTTATAGATGCCTAGCCATAAGGCCTTTTGGGTTATGACCAAATACAAATACATTCACATTCAAAGATCCAACAACAAATTTGCACTTTCTAGTTCTGCTCTGCAATCCTCTTCAAAACTACCTAAAAACTACTTAGCTCTAAGCCTAAAAACTCTACCTATACTAGCCAAAATGGCTTATAGATCATTCTAAAATATGGATAAGCCACAAGTCAGCTCTCAACAAATATTAAATGAAAATAAACCAAAATTAAATACACAAGTCAGCCTGCATTAGCAATTAGCTGTCTTGAAATTGATGTTTGAGAAAAATTGTGATATCTCCTTGCTATTATTGAGTTAGAAATTGAACTTTGAACTATGAGTAGATATCTAGGTCCTCTAAAACCTTTAAGTGCATAAAATTTGATTCATAAGAAAAAGTGTGCATCCATTCTGAAAGTCAGGCATAGAAAATGATCTGCAGAACTATCAGAAATTGATATTTTGGGAGAATTGCCATATCTCCCAAAATATAAGGATTTAGGAATTTTGATCTAGAATATAGATATTAATCTAGGCCATCTTCAATCCTTGAAGTTTTCAGCTCTTCATTCATTTTTAAAAATTAGTTACACAATCAGTAACAGACACCCAAAAACCAGAAAACACAGTTTCAACAGAACCCAGTTTCATCAATAGAATAAAAATTGAAAACATGTAGGATAGAAGTGCAATATAGGATTCTCTTGCCTTAAACAACCAGAGTCAGAAGAAATGATTCTCCTAAATCATTGAGATGTCACAAACTAAGTTGAATCCAACTCAGATTGAGAAATCTATGAAGCATCTTCCATAGGTCTGTTCTTCCACTTCACCATATATTCATAATAATCTTTTCCTCTTGTGCTCTTACCAATTCTCTCATCCAATATTTATCCAACTTATTCAATATACTTCTTAGGATAGTCCTCTGATATAGCAACTTCTTCATCTGACTCATGATACTTGTATAAATCAGCAACATTGAATATAGGAGATATATCCATGTCATCAGGTAACTCAACTTCATAAGCATGTTCACTATCAAATTTTTTCATGATCTTACAAGGTCCAAAATTCTTCATCTTCAACTTACTATATGTTCCAACTAAAAAGCTTCCTTTCTTTAAATGAACCAACACCTCATCACCAACTTAAAAATCATGATGTCTTCTCAACTGATCAACATTTTCCTTATACTTCTGATTACTTTGTTCTATCCTCAACTTCACTTCCTTATGCAAAGACTACATAAAATTATCAAATTATTCTCTTGCAACACTTCTCTTTTCTTCACCAGCAACATCTTTAAAATCTAATACTCCTCTAGGCTTTATTCTAGTAACAATCTCAAAAGGTTTCTTCCCTGTACTCCTAATCACAAAATTATTATATGTAAATTCAGCTTGTGCCAATAACATCTCCCAATTACTTGGCTTATTCCCAACTAAACATCTTAGTAAATTACCCAATCTTCTATTCACCACCTTTGTTTGTCCATCTATTTATGGATGGAATGTAGAACTAAACTTCAACTCAATACCCATCTTCTTCCACAAAGTCTTCCAAAAATAACCAACAAACTTACTGTCTCTGTCAAAAGTAATACTTCTTGGTAATCCATGCAATCTCATAATCTCCTTAAAAAAAAGTTCAGTAACATGCTCAACATCTGATGTCTTCTTACATGGTATGAAATGAGTCATCTTAGAAAATCTGTCCACAACAACAAATATGGAATCATACCCCTTTACTATCTTAGGCAATCTAAGGACAAAATCCATACTGACGTCACTCCAAGGTTTCTCAGGAACAATAATAGGTGTATACAAACCAATATTTTGACTCACTCTTTCTGCAATTTGACAAACTCCACAACTCTTTATAAATTTTTGAACATCCTTATACATTTGTGGCCAATAATACTTCTCTTTTAGCAAACTCAATGTTTTATCAATTCCAAAATGTCCAGCTAATCCACCACTATGCTTTTCCTTAATCAAATTCAACCTCATAGAACTTCTAGGAATACACAATTGAATACCTTTAAACAACATACCTTCTTGAATGAAATAATCATCATACTTATGTGATTTGTTAGATTTGGTGCTCTTCACTCTCTCCATGCCTCAAAAAAATTAGTATCAACATCATACAACTCTTTCATTTCATCAAAACCAAGAACTTTAACCTTCATTTTAGTCAACAAAGAATTTTTTCTACTCAATGCATCAACAACTCTATTAGTAACTCCACTTTTATGCTTGATCACGAATGTAAAATTATACAAATACTCAACCCACTTCATATGTCTTTGATTCAATTTATGTTGACTTCCCAAGTATTGTAAAGCTTTATGATTAGTATACAACACAAACTCCTTAGGAATCAAATAATGTCTACACTTCTTCAATGCTTGAACAATAGCATAAAACTCTTGATCATACACATAATACTTCCTTTTAGCATCATTCAAATTTTCACTAAAGAAAGAAACAAGCTTACCTTCTTGACTTAATATAGCTCTAATTGCATTACCATGTGCATCACATTCAACTTGAAATACTTTGTTGAAATTAAGCAAAGCCAATATAGGTAATTCAACAACCTTTGTTTCAAAGTCTCAAAACTCTTATCAACTCCATGTGTCCACTTGAATTCTTTTTTATCTCTCCTCATTGTCTCAGTCATAGCATTACAAATAGAACTAAAATTCTTTATAAACTTTCTGTAAAAACTAGCCAAACCATGAAATGATCTTATCTCACCCACATTCTCAAGTGTAGGCCACTCCAACATTTCTTTAACCTTTTCCATATCCATCTTCAACCCATTAGCTAAATTCAAAAATCCCAAATACACAATCTTCTCTTGCATAAAAGAATACTTTTTCAGATTAATCAACAACTTTTCCTCTTTCAACCTCTGTAATACTTTTCTAATATGCTCAAGATGTTCTTCCTTAGTCTTACTGAATATCAGAATATCATCCAAATAAATAATTACAAACTTACCAAAGAATGTTTTTAGAACTTCATTCATCAACCTCATGAAAGTGCTAGGTGCATTAGTCAAACCAAAAGGCATAACCAACCATTCATACAAACAATCTTTTGTCTTGAAAGTAGTCTTCCATTCATTGTCTTCTCTAATTTTGATCTGATGATAGCCACTCTTTAAATCAATCTGGGTAAAATACTTTGCTCCACTCAAGGAATCCATTATGTCATCCATCCTTAGCATAGGAAACCTATATTTCACTGTGATATTGTTGATAGCTCTGGAATTAGTACACATTCTCCACTCTACATTCTTTTTAGGTGCTAATAAAATAGGTACACCACATGGACTCAAACTTTCTCTGATCAAACCTTTCTACAACAACTCATGCACTTTTCTATTAAGTTCTTCATTCTATATAGGTGTCAATCTATATGGTGCTTTGTTTGGAAAACTAGCTCTAGAAATCAGATCCATACAATGACTTATACTTCTTACTAGAGGTAAACCATCAAGAATGTCATTAGCAACAATATCTTTATACTCATTCAACAATTCTATAATTTTTTCTGTCATACTACTTGGTACTCTAGGAGCTATAGAAAAACAAACTTGATTCTTCTTTACTTCCTTTTCAATTTGCTTTCCATTAACTATGTAAACTTTTATTACAATACAACTAACCTCATCTAGACTTTCAATCAAAGGCAGCAATGTTTGTTTCTTCCCATTTACCCAAAGAGTATATTGATTCAATCTTCCATCATGCACAACATATCTATCATATTGCCAAGGTCTACCCCACAAAATATGACAACAATCCATGGGCATAATATCACACAAAACTTCATCAAAGTAATGTCCAATCTTGAACTTCACAACACATTGTTCACTTACCAATATCTTATGTTCATCTTTGATTCATGAAACATGATAAGGTTTGGGATGTTTCACCCTTTGCAACTACAACTTTGTAACTAGCTCTTTTGATGCCAAATTTGTTGAACTTCCACTATCAATGATCACCTTGCAGTATTTTCCATTCATCTTACATATGGTCTTGAATAGACGTCTTCTAAGGACATTTTCCTCATCGCTTCCCTTATTACATAAGGTTCTTCTTACCATCAGATTTTCTCCAGCCTTAGGTCCACTTGGTGAACTTTCAATGTCCTCTTGAGTCACAATATTTCTATTATTCTACCCACTTTAAATAGATCTACATTCAAAAGATCTATGTCCTTATTTACCATATTTGAAACAATTACCGTGAAAACCACCCCTAGGATAAGAATTACCTCTTCCTTGGTAAGATCCAGTACCTCCTAGGTATGAGCTACCACCTTTCCACTCAGTCTTGTCTTTGTCATAACTCTTCCATTTAGATTTTCCATTATCTTGCACAAAACTTTTAGATCTACCACCTTCATGATAAGATCTACCTCTACCTCTCTAGAATCTACCACCTCTACCTCTTTGTCTTCATTCATGCTTCTTTGCTAAGATCTCCTTAGCTTTCAAGGCATATTGATATGCTTCTTCCACACTTTCCAACTTCACAAAACTTATTTCATCTTAAATTCTAGATCTCAATCCATTTATGTACCTTACAATTTTTTCAACATCATCATCCACATGTCTAGATCTAATGTCCAATCTATAGAATTCCTTGGTATACTCTTTCACAGTCATGTCCCTTTGTTTCAAATTTTGCATCTTTCTCAACAAACTAACTTGGTAATCAACAGGAAGGAATTTGTTCTTTACCTTGTTCACCATCTTCACCCAAGTTTTGATCTTCTCCTTTCCTCTCCTTGTCTATTAGTTTGCAAATGTTCCCACCATAATGAAGCATGACTGTTTAGCCTAGTAATTGCATTCTTCACCTTTCTATTATATGGAGTGTTTTCATACTCAAAGAAATTCTTCATATTTGAGATCCAATCCAACACAACATTGGTATCCAATTTTAAATCATAAGGAATAACTTCTACAAAAGGCTTTGAATTTTCCCTAGAAAAAATTCACAACAATCTTTCCTCATCTTGATCTTTTTCAAGTTTTGGAATATGGTTTGGTGCTGCTGCTTCATCATCACTTACATCATCAAGATGTGCTCTTCTCCTCTATGCTATCTCCATAGTATCTAATCTAGCTTCAATTTGTCTCAACTAATCCAATATAGCATCATAACAATTTCTTCTACCACAAACTATCTTTACAAATTAGGTTCTTGCAAGATTGTAACCCTCAACAAGTTATAGGTCAAATCCATAGATTTTCCATTCAATAAATAAATCTAAATCAAGGTTCTACATGATCCAATCTCCACAAGGATGAACCTCAAGCTCTGATACCACCTGACACAAGGAAGGATGGAGAAAACTAGGGCCAATGGCACACCCATCTCTCTAAAATTTTCTGATGTAGGAGCATCTTGGGTTGCACTTCTATCCTGCATGTTTTTCAATTTTTATTCTGTTGCTGAAACTAGGTTATGCTAAAACTACATTTTCTGGTTTCTAGGTGCCTGTTGTAGATTGTGTAACTAATTTTCCAAAATTAATTAAGAGATACACACTTCAATTATTCAAGAGGGCCTAGATTAATACTTATGTTCTAGAGAACAAGTCCTAAATCCTTATAGTTTGGGAGATATGGAAATTCTCCCAGAACATCAATTTATGGTAGTTCTGTGGGACAATTTTCTGTGCCTGACTTTCAGAATGGATGCACACTTTTTCTTGATGAATTAGACCTTGCATACTTACGGGGTTGTAGAAGACCTAGATATATACCCATATTTTGAAGCATAAGTTCTAACTCAATCAGAGCGAGGAGATATCATGATTTTTTCAGACATCAATTTCAGGATAGCTAATTGCTAATGCAGGTCAACTTGTGTATTTAATTTTGGTTTATTTTCATTTTATATTTGTTGAGAGCTGACTTGTGGCTTATCCATGTTCTAGAATGATATATAAGACATTTTTTATAGTATAAGTAGAGTTTTTAGGCTTAGAGATAAGTAGTTTTTAGGTAGTTTTGAAGAGGATTGCAGAGCAAAACTAGAAAGTGTGAATTTGATGTTGGATCTTTGAATGTGAATGTATTTGTATTTGGCCGTAACCTAGAAGTCCTTACAACTAATCATGTATGAAGATATTTTGATGAATCAATAAAACATTTTACTCTTCATCCTCCTTTGGGTGTTGTTCTTTATGTTTGCTTCCATTGTGTTAACTCTTGCAGGGTGGTTCAGAGAGTTGGGTGTGCCATTGGCCCTAGTTATCCCCGTCCTTCCTTGCATCATGGGTACTTCTCTTTTAGACATCTTGATCTTTGTGCTTCTAGTACCTTAAAATTAGTCCTCTTAAGTAGATAGCTCTGATACCAATTTTTGGAATCACTTTCGAATAACTAGGGTGCATGAATCAATTATTCTAGGCCTAGCTGTATAAATAAAACTTTTCACAATTCAGTGAACCCATAAAACATTCATACCCACACATGCATCCATTGTATATTTACTAAAACTTGTATGTTACTGTCAAAACAATTTGCAGAAACGTAAAGCATGAAACACAAAACATTCATCAACACACTTGACACAATGATTTATGTGGAAACCTAGTTTGGGAAAAACCACCAGTAACATGCTACTCCTTTTCACTCTTCTGAAGTGATTCCCTATGAAAGGCCAACCCTGTCAAAGGTTACAATACACATTGTTAAATGTGACCTAGTTAAGGGATTTCAATCACCTTGTTAAAAGTGAGCCTTGTTAGAGGACTTTAGGCCATTCACTTGGAATGCCACATTGTTAAATGATTTTCCAATGATTGCTAGGTCAACCTTAATCCAAAGGATTTACTCTAGACTAATACAATTGTTAGAGAGCAATAGTAGAGATTTGATTTGATAAAACTTACAACTTTACTTGTAGATTATAGATCTCTGTTCAGTCCTCAATTCTACTTGGCTTTCATACTTTGTAGGTTTGACTTGTTCACCCTTCAAGCATTCATCTTCTTAAGCCTTCTTGCTTAATATTCCATTGCAGACTCTTCTCTTGAGTCACCTAATGAAGCAAAACCCTTAATTCCTTCTCCTCCTTAGGTTCTCATTCATGACACCAACCTATCTTGCTTCATAACAAGACATTCCTATTGATAGGAAATTAGAATATTTTCTTTCTCATTATCCATCATCCAAATTAGAGTTTTGGATGGATTCGGTAGGATACAATGTATCTACCCCATATCTTGTCTTTTCTAGAAACTTACCTAGAATCCATTTAAATTTTCTTAAAAATAGTTTACATCAAATTCTATGCCACTAGCTCATCAACCTTATATTCCTCCTGGTTCACATGTTTCAAGAAAACAAACTTGTCAGCTTAGATTTGACAAATCTTCAATCTTTATCATAATGCAACAGCTCACATAATCAACCTTCAAATGCTTGGCACATACTGCGTTACTCGGTATCAACTGTAAATTCACTCAACATCAATTGAAATTTACTGATTCTTGACATTATCAACCAAAATTTACTTGGCATCAACTGACTTACTCAACATACACTAGATTTTTCTTTTACTCAACTCCAACTAACTTCCGGCTTGGTTTGCACTAACTTTTCTCGACACCTACTATCCACTTGGTCAAGCTTGGTAGACAAACTTTGTTTAACTTATTCTTCTAGACTTTCTAAGTGTAGCTATCAATTTTGTAACTTTAAGTAAGTCATCAATACATCATGTCATCACCATCTTAACTAATTCTTGTACTTCATTACATAATCATAACTCAACCTTTCCTATAGGTGCTTTTGTTACATCTTATTGATCAAACCCTCCTCATCAATCAACTAAGTGATCGTACTTGAATCTTATAAGCAATTGTCTTACTAGCAAATAGCAAGTTTAACATCCATGACAAAATAATGATTGAAACACATAGTCTTCTTCAACAATCTCCCTCTTTTTCAATCAGATTTCAACAAGAAGAAAATAACAAATTGAACAACTAAGGTTTCAACTTTAAATTTGTCATTAGAGCCATGTGATTATCATGATTTTTCTAAATAAAGATAAATATTCTTTTTATATCTAAAATAATTTGGTTGCAAAATATATTGGAAAAACAAAATATTAATTGATAGGAAAGCATGTTGTAACTAAACTTATGCATGCATGTAAAAATAAATATACTAAAGATAGAAAACTAAGCATATTATGATGCATGATTTGAGATATCAAAGACATATGAAAATAATAATTGCATGTTTATTTTTATTTTATAAAATTTAATATAATTTTTTGGTTTTATTTATTAAATTTTTAATGATTAATTATTAATTTCATAAATTAATTTTTTAAATATTATTTATTTATTTTGAAAAATAAATAAATAAATAATATATATTTTCTTATAAGTGGCTTTTTGGTAATATTAATTACTTTTAATATTCTTAGTGGATATAACTTATTATATATTTATCAATACAAGTGGAGTTACAAATTGATAAATATATAATCATGATTTAGTTATATTTTAAGCGAAGGTATAGTGGAGTTCACTATATAGTTATCTAGTTATGAATATTTAATATTATGAGATAAATTATAGATAACTTAATTAAAATTATAATTTAAAATTTGAGTTATCTCTAGTTCATCGTGAATTAAAGGAAATGTAAATACTAATATTGGACTTAAATAGAAGTTAAATTAATATTTTAGAAATAAAATTGATATTAATATTTAATCTAATAATATACATTTATGTTATTAATTAAATCATATATGATTTAAGATTATTTAGATTAATAACATGACAATGTTGCATGATATTTTATATGCATAAAGATATTTGACATTTAAATACTTATTGATTTAAATGAGTATATTAGTATAATAATTTATATTAAAATGTATATTTTAATTTATTTTCTAAACACATTCTTATGGCCCAAATTAAACAAGAGAATTTGATGGAATTAAATCATATGGCTGAAAACTATGCGTTTTCTTATATTCTATTTATAGTCTTGTGATGTTTATTTTTATGATGGTTTTTCTTTGTGAGTTATTTAGTTGGCCAAGTTAGGATGTGCACTAGAGACATTTTTGAGATTTCTTTTATGATTATTTGACCAGATGTTATGATGTATTTTATGGTTCAAATTGAGACTTATTTTATGAGATATCTTTTGATGAGCATTTATGAGAACTTCGGTATTGAGAACCAATTTTATTTTCAAGTTGCTTGTCAAGGAAGTGAATTTGATCAATATTGCTTTTGTGGTATGTGACACAATTATGGTTTGTGAGTTTTGGGAAGCTAGTCTAGGTGCATGTCTATGAGAGTGGCTTGCAATGGGGGTCCGGGCCCAAAGTGACTGCTAGACTGCCAAGGTAACTCATTGTAAGTTGTGTAACAACTGATAACATAGTAATTAAAATAATTTCCTCCCCCATGCCTTGAAATAAATTAAAAAGATAAGTTAGAGATTTTTTCTCATCCATTCCTTGAGTGCTTATATAGGGCTAAAGATGAGAATGTGATGATGCCTTGAGAGATATGACTAGTTCCCTCATCTTCATGAGAGGGTATTCTAGTTCCACATAAAGTCACTAGGGGGCTAGGGTCCTGAGAGACTACTAGGGTAACCTTAGAGTTGGCTGATGTGATGACACTCCATAGTATGTAACCTGAGTCTCCTTGAGGTTTTCTTTATATTTTCCTTTGGTGGTGTATTAATTGGTGGTATAGTTGGATATTACTTTTGATAGTATATTTATTATGATTTATTATTTATTGATTGGCTATTAGATATCATTGATAATTAAATTTTATTAATAAATGTCAGTTATACATTGGTGGTATTTTTATTGTTGGAGTTAGTGATTGATGGTTTACTTTTATTGATGACAATTTTTATTTGATTGGTTATTGTGCTTGTTACACTTGACATTGATTTGGAGGTGGTTGTATTATTTTGGTTTTAATATTTGATTTATACTTGATATCTATTGTTGATTTTTGTATGTGATGTTGGTTTGGATGAGTGTCTTTTTTACTTTGGTTTTTATTTATTTATCATAAATTTTAGATACCCTTGAGGTAGATTAGGTTATCAAGATTTCTTACCTAGGATTTCTTTATAAGTTGATTATCTATGTGTGGATCATACATTATCTCTCCTACATAGTAGGAGTGGAAGCCTAATTAGGTGACTATGTAGTTGGGAGGTAGTGTCTACTTAACATTTGAGTCCCCCTCAGATTGATAGATGTTGGATGCTCATTGATATAGTTGTACCATTATCATTCTTATTCTTATCTTGAAGACTTCTATTCATCCAATGTATCTATGTATCATGTGTTTTGAGATCCTACAAGATATTGTATTGTATATTGATGTACGTGTATTTATTATTGCAAACCCTGCAACATGAGAAGCGGATGATATTATTTGAATGTACTCTATCATATCAGTTATTTTATGTATGTGTATATGAGATTATGTATGTGTTAATTATTCATTTTATGATTATGGACATTGTAATTGAGACTTAAACTTATTAATATAACTTTCTTAAATGTGACCCAATGTGAAGTAACCCTTCAAGAATGAAATTTGTATTGTAATTGCATTTATCTAAATGTTGTGTATGTATATATTTCTTCTACATTGTTACTTTGATGTTGTTTAAACTTTAAAAAAATAGTTTTGTAAACTTTGTAACATATTAGATTTATTTATTTTGGGTTCTCGAGCAGGGCATTACAACATGTTTGTAACCTTTTGATCGAGTTGAGGAGACAAATTCAACTTGTGGGATCCACCCCACACCAAAACCAAGAATGAAAGGCCAATATAGGTAGAGAAAAATTCTACTATGTAGCGTACAAAATGAATACCCATGATGGATGCTCAATAGAAGCCCTTAGATACTCATTGACATCACATAGTGCATGTCAACCCTTTTAGCAAAGACAAAGCTCAAAACTTAAAAGAATGAACTCATAGAACCAAAAAATAAATGTAAGGAAACCACCCTTACAAAATACCACCAATGTCATGAATTTTAGTAACTAAGATGACCCAAGTTCATCACACTGAAGACATTTTGTGGGCTAGAGTTTCTCTTACCTTGCAAAATGAGGATAGATCCAAGAAGCTCTACCCCAATAGGGAGATAGACACAAAACAAGAAAAAGAACCCAGATTGTAGATGAAACAAAACCAAAACAAGAAAAAAAAAGACAAGGGAAACCACCCTAATAATATAAATAAAAAAAGAACTAAGGAACACAAAAAGGAAATGATGAGAACCACCAACTTGAAACCTTGAATGCAATTGTTACCCTATGCCCAAACACATCCATCACTAAAAATGGGCAAGAGCCAACACTACTAGTTGTAGAAATGCAAGGCTATACAAATGTACTAGAACAAGGTGGCCACCAAAAATATGTATTTGCAAAGCACAAATGATATGTCATGATGAAGTTGTTGGTTATAATTGATTAATTGTGTGATGTATTTGGTGTTACACAAATGTCACAATCATTATCAGTTAGTATATGTTGAGCTCACTCAGGTAGTGAAGACACTTCTTAGTGTCTACCGAGTGTTCCTATGATTACCTAGTTTAGAAGGTAGTATCTACCAAGTTCACTTAGGCATCAAAGGAAAAGTTGCAGAAAGTGAGTGCTAACCGAGCTCACTTGGGTAACGAAGGAAAGTTGGATGGAACCAATGTTAATCAAGCTCACTTAGTTATCAAAAGATTTTCATATGTTTATAGTGTTAACCAAGTTGGTTAACAAAAGAAATCATTTTAGAGTTAGTTTCTACCAAGTAGGGTTGGCTAACAAAGGATTTTCTTATTTTGTTGTATTGAGCTTAATTGATCTATCTATTGATTCCAACTGACTAAGGTAATAAATATTGATTATTGTAAGTTGTGTTTGAGTTGACTTGATAAAATGGAAGGTATAAGTAAAAGATCAAGTTGTGATTTCAAAGTGTGAAAGAAAGTGTCTGAAAGTGCAAGAGAATGTGCAAATTATGATGATGTGATTGAAGATCTATTGATGAGCATAGGAAGCAAATTTGAAGGATAAGTAGAATATCCTTGTGGTGTAGCAAAGCCACATTCAATCAAGAAGGATCAAGTACAATCCAAAATAGAGATATGAAATTAGAAAATTAGTTGTAGCCAAATTAGGTCATCTCATTATTACTCTCTAATCATTGTAGCAGTGATCTAAATCTCTTAACAGAGTTGGCTTAACAGCTATTTGTAAATCCTCTAACAAGGTGGCAATTCCATTGAATTATTCTCAAGACCTCTAACTAGGCCACTGATTAAATCCTTTAATAGGGTCACACCTAATAGTTTATTTTGTAACCTTTAACAGAGTTGGCTCCTAACAGGGCTCCCTTCAGAAGAGTGAAAATCAGTAACTAGTTGCTATTGGTGGTTTTTTCCAAATTGGGTTTCCACATAAATGTGTTCATGCTATTTTCTTTATGTGTTTGCAACTAATTTATATTAATGGTAATCATAGATAAAATCTAATGGTTTATATGCTAATCTTTTATTGAGCTAATCTAGTTACTACCGAGTTACAACATTCTGTGTGTTTACCGAGCTTGAACAATATTCAATTATTTGTTTGTATTTTGGACTGACATCAAAAGGGATCTAGGATTTATTTTTGTATTAACTAATTCACCCCTCCCCTCTCAATTACTTCTCTTATATTTCCAACAATTGGTATCAGAGCTTTTAGTGCTTGCAGAGAAGGTTTCAAGGACCTAAGCTAAAGATTGGGATGTCTTACAAAAGAGAGATTCTCGAGCTGAACAAAGACAATTTTGTAGCATGACAAGGACATATAAGATTTCATCTAGCTACCATTAATGATTTAGGTTGCAAGTATCTTGATGCTGAATATAAGACTCCCACTAGAACATTATCAATTGAAGATATTGCTGAAAAGAAGAATCATAATATCATGATGATTGATATTGCATCTACTCTTAGTTTTGCTAAATTTGATGAGGTAAAATACTGCAAAACTACTTTTTATATGTAGAACAAACTAAAAAATATCTATGGAGGAAATGATAATGTAAGAAGAGCCAAAGCAGAAAGCCTCAGAGGACAATTTGATCAAATGAGAATGAGAGAAGATGAAAACATTGAAAAATATGTAGAAAGAATCAAGGCTAGTGTATGTTTAATCAAAGCATCTAGAGGAGACATCAAGGAGGAAACTGTTGTAAGTAAAGTTCTTAGAACTCTTCTTCTCATTTATTCAATTAGAGTATCTACTATTCAAGAAATGAGATGTGATCTAACTAATAAGATAGGGTTGGATGCTCTAGTTTGAAGATTAACAAATTTTGAGTTTGACAATTAAGATAGCTATGTTCCTACTTCAAAGAATATTAAGTCTACATTTAAAGCTAAGCTCTCACTCAAAGAAAAGGGTAAAAAGTCAAAATCTAGTCAATCAAGAAGTGAAGAAGATGAAAGAATATTGAATCTACATTTAAAGCTAAGCTCTCACTCAAAGAAAAAGGTAAAAAGTCAAAATCTAGTCAATTAAGAAGTGAAGAAGATGGATCATTAGAAGAACTTTTAGATAGTGGTCTTGAAGTTGTTGAAGCCTTTCTTGCAAGAAAGTCTTCCAAAGGAAGAGGAAAGTACAAAGGTAAAGATTCTCTGATCTGCTTTTCTTGTGAAGAAATTGGTCACATTGCTGCTACGTTTCCAAACAAGGAAATGAAGGATAAGAAGAAAATAAATAAGCATAAAGGCAAGAAGGACTCTAAGAACTACAAGAGCTTCAAGGACAAAGGTAATAAATCTTGTTTCATAGCTAAAGATTCTAATAATAGTGAAGATGAAATGGTCTATATTGCTATGAAAGATGAATCTGATGATGAAGGAGATAAGATGACACTTATCTCTCATGTTAGAAAAAATGAAATATGGATTATTAATAGTGGCTACTCACATCATATGATTGGTGACAAAACTAAATTTGAGCATATGGAATATTATGATGGAGGTAGTGTAAGATTTGGAAATAATGAACCTTATAACATAAAAGGAAAAGGATGTATCTTGTTGACTAAAGAACTTGTGTGTGATAATGCTTATTGGGTTGAAGGACTAAAGCATAATCTACTGAGTGTGGCACAACTGAATAACATTGGATTCAAGGTAGAATTCATGAATGGATAGGCCAAGCTACTAGATGGGAAATGAAATTTGGTTGGTTTTGACAAGCAAACAAAAGGTAATCTATTTTATCTTGATCTCAGTGATTGTTCATGTTTTATTGCTCAAGTAGAAGAAAGCTGGTTATGGCACAAAAAACTATGTCATGTGAACTTTGATAATATAGTTAAGATAAGCAAGCATAAAAGAGTAAGAGGTATTCCTAGTTTGAAGAAGCCTGACATGGGTCTATGTTGGAAATAATCAAGACTAACAAGGTTACTGAGAGGGGAGGGGTGAATCAGTAACTCTAAAACTTTAATTCAATTTTTGCATAATAATATTTTTACCATTCATCCATCTAATCTACTATATGCATGAAAAGATAAACATCTATAACACATGAACACACAGATTTTGGTGACCCAGAAACCTTCCAATTAGAAAGTAAAACTAGGGTGGGGATGATACCCACAAAACTTCAATACTACAGTATAAAGTTGGCCATTTAAGGCTTACAATGATCACTTCTGATGATCTGCCCTATTAGGAGCAAATAGGATTGCTAGATCCACCTTGTTAAAGGATTTGCAAACATACAATGAAGTATGCACTCTGTTAGGAGATTTACAAAAGACTGTTAAGTCTACCTAGTTAAAGGATTTAGAAAATTGATTCACCTATTAGGATGAAGTAGTGAATTTGATTGCAACTAATTTCTGATAAGATCCTTGTGCTCTGATCACTTGATGTGACAAATATATCTTTTCTACATCAATGTTGACCTTGCTGTATTCCTCTGTTCTGCTGGTGATTCACTTTCCCTCTTCTCAAATTGCTACAACATATCACACTCAACTATGATTCTATATCTTTTGCATCTCATTGTTTCAAATGAAATATACCATTCCAATATTTACACTGGCAAGGTCGGCCAAAACACAAGTGAACAAGCATTACTGAGTCGGCCAGGTGGTAGAAAACTTTGGTTCCACAAACTGACTCGATGACCTTCTAATACTCGGCATCGTCATGCACTCAATAAGAGTAGAGGCATGGTCCATACTAATCATTCTGAGTAGCTTAGAACTTGGTAACCATTGGTGACTCGGTGAATGTTGTGTCACTCGGTAGAAATTGAATCCATTGATAACCTTCTTTACTTGGTAAATACTGATTCCCTTGTTTACTCAGTAAACACTGATTCCTTCATTTACCTTGTTTACTCAGTAAACACTGACTCCTTCATTTACCTTGTTTTACTCGGTAAACACTGATTCCTTTGATGACTCGGTGAGCATTGTCTGCTTGGTAAATACTGCGAAGCTCGATAATCACTAACTGCTTGGAGAACACTATTCTGCTCGGTAACTACTGACTGCTCGGTATCAACTGTTCTGCTCAGTAATCACTAATTGCTCGGAGAACACTGTTCTACTCGGTAACCACTAACTACTCGAAGAAAATTGTACTGCTCGGTAATCACTAACTGCTCGGAGAACACTGTTATGCTTAGTAACCACTAACTACTCGGAGAACACTGTTCTGCTCGGTAATCACTATCTACTCGGAGAACACTGTTTACCTGTGAATTTTATAAGGTAACCGTTGAATTCTTAGTGTGAATTGTAGACTAGGTGATGAGCTCGGTAAGCATTCAAAATCAAATAAGTGTTGTGACTAATGACAAATATATCATAATTCCAACAATCTCCCCCTTTGGCATTAGTGACAAAAACACTTATGAGCCAAAACTTATATACAAAATCTGACATACTGACACCTGATTCTGTTGAATATACATGGTTTCCTTACTTATGACTCCCCCATACAATATACACAAGGTATTTACATGAGCTATATGACTTTTATTAACAATATCTCACTTTTATCTGTTTTGTACATTTATCTCACCAATAACTCTTTCTGAGTATCTCTTTCTTCCCCTTTTTGACAATAATGCCAAAGAATAAAAAGAATGTATTTACATGGAAACACCAAAATGTGAGATAAATTCTAAATGCACTTGAAGAATGAGTTGCAGAGTCTTGTCCCAATTCTCTTGCAGGATTTTACATGTGGATAGAGCTATCTAAACTTTTGCAAAAAGTTCAATCACATGATCTGCAACAGAGAAATTGTTGTCATGGATCAATGTTTTTGAATGGGAATGTACTTTTGCATTGTGTCCATGATGGGAAGGATCATAGTCTGAATATCTAGCAATGTAGATCGAATCCTTGACTCTTCTCTTAGCAATTCTACTTGCTTTTCTGACAAACATTTGATTCTGAGGTGATGAGATGAGGTTGAACTGGGGTCAAGCTTCAAATTTTGTGCACTTGCCTTCAAATCCTCATCTATCTTATTTAATTGCTCTCTTATCTCCTTAGTATACTCGGTAACATCACAAAGCTTAGCAAAAAGAGATGTTACATTATTAAAAGAATTTTCAATATTAGCCAAATTTGAGGTTAATTCAACTTGTTTTATTGCTATGTGCTGAGAAATGTGCTCAAGCACCTTATTATAAAATTTCTTCTCTGCCTTCTCCATCATTTTTTCTTGACCGGAGGTATCCTCATTGAATTTATTGACTGCCTCTTCTAACTGGATCAAAATGTGTTGAGTAGAATCTACATCAACACCTATAGCCTCTGTAATTATATTCTGAGCATTCTCAATTATTTTATATTCCTTATCCCTTTCAGACCTTAGCTGCTTCTGCATAGCCTTCATCTCAATTAGCTGACTAGCATACCTCATTTCTTCAATGGTAGCATTTTCATAGTCAATCTTTGGAATTACTATCTCAGTGTCTAGGTCAATGTTTTTAGTAATTTCCTTTCCAGAGATCATAAGTCTTAATGGTTTCTTTTGTTTGACTTCTATGATGACTGGTTTGACCTTGGGAATAGACACAATGGTAGAGATGGAAGGACTAGCAGTGAAAACTGGGATACTTGAGGGTGGAGTGTCAATAGGAGTATATGCTAGGTCAAAAACTGAAGTACTTGCCACAAATGGTGATACACTCGGTGATGCAGTATTTGAACTAACTGGATTTGAAGTAGATGCAAATATTGCTGACAAAATTGTAGAACAAATTGGAATTGACAAAATTGTGGAACTTACTGTTATTCTGGTTGGTGATGATGGTGCTGAGAAGGCTTGCTTGGTAACTGAAGAAAAGGAATGCAGCTCGGTAGATGAAGTGGTAGAAACTTCCATTGATGATACTTGGAGCTGATATGTGGTAGGTGCTGATGATATATCTGATGTAGATGTGACCAAACCTGCTGAAGCTGACTCCAACCTTGATGATGCTACAGTTTTAGGTGGAGAGTGAGGAAGTGATGTAATAACTGCTGCTGCAATTTTCACCAGGTCGTCTTCCTCCTTATCTTCCTCTTTAGCTTCTTTTTCCTTGTCTTCTTCCTCTTTATCTTCCATCAGTGCATGCAACTCTCCTGGTGAGACTATGACAGATGGAGTGTTATCAAGCTCATCATCACTGTCGCTATCATCATCCTTGATTTCTACTGGGTCTACACTGGGATTATGTAGATGATAGATATTTTTCCACATGTTTGTAGCATCATTTACAACATGTTCAATGTCTTTGATCAAAATCAAACAAGTGTGGAATCTGATCATCATTTTACCTTCATGGTTTTTCGTTTTAGTTTTTACTTCTGCTCCAGTGGGACTTGGTCAGAGATTCCTTAGAGATTGTTCATAAATATCTTTTACCATTTGGGTCGCTAACTCCCATCTTGGTTGCAATCTCTCCAGTAGTTCTTTTGAGATTTGAGGGGCAATCTGGTCTAAGGAGTATTTTCATTTACCCATCTTGTTGAGTACCAGTTCCTCAATCTGCATATTCTTCGCATCAGTTCTAGTTTCAAATTTTAATGCTTTGAAATTTGTGATGCCAGCTCCTTCCTCCAACTTTTTGAGCCTTTGCTCAAATGTGGGTGCAAGCCTAACTAGTATAGGTTCCTGCTTACCTTTCCTGGTTCTTCTGGTGAATACTGCAATAGGCTTCTTTTTGGGTTTGGTAATGATTACCTTACCTTTCTTCTTTGGCTGTTCCTCTGTAGATTCTTTTTCTCCTTCTTCTTCACCTTCTTCTTCTTCTCCTCCTTCTTCTTCTTCACCTTCTTCATCTTCATCTTTTCCCTCGGTGAGCATAAGAGGACCGATAGAGGTTTTCAATTTTTCAATTTTCCTCTTGCCCTTGCTTATGGCCTGTGGTAGCTTGATTTCAAGCTCAATTCTGGCCTTAGCTTCTTCATAGGTTCCAAAAATTGGTTGCCTTGGGTCTACTGGCTCATTTACCAATGCCTCTATGATGTCTTTGGTTTCATCAATATTTACCTCATAAGGAAGAGGTTTTACCCATGCAACTCGGGGTCTGACTGCCTAGATGTACACCTTGTCACAGTCCACCATGAAACATACATCATCTCTATAATCCTCAACAAGCTTAAGAGGAATTCTGAACCTGTTATTCATCCTCTCCTTGAATTTTTCAAAATAATTATCCATAATACTATCAAAATTTTCACCCATCTCTGCTACAAACTCATTTATTTGATACAAAACTGGAATATCTTTCCTCCATACAATTGTACCTTTTGAAGGGAAAAATTTCTATACATAGAAAAATAAACAAACCAACAAGGAACCAAATTTATAAGAGTTGGTTTTTAAGGTCCATATATTGTCCATGTTTTTATTAAATTTTTTAAGCAGCACATCTGCTAGGCCAAACTCCATATTTTTCTTCCTGACCTTATAGGCTAAATCTACAGCCTCACAGGGCACGCTGTTCAATCTGCTAGAACTATACATCTTATATGCAATTAAATAGAGTTCGAATCTTAACTCTACATCGGATACATTGTTAGGTTTCAGTCCTCTGCCATCCCATTCGGCTAGGGTTAACCTTTGAAGTTCATCCTAACTTAGGGTTTTACTGGTTTTTGATTTGTTTAACATTGGCAAACCCGTGATCTTATGAATCATTTTCTTTGTTATCAAGATAGGTTGCTCTAACCACAACTGACCATTATGCACATGGCTTAAAATGTATCTTATTCATTTCATTTGGAAGTTCCTTGGCAGATGCGGGATATGGGTCAAACCTTTGGTTTCCAGATGTTTGAATTCAAGTTTTAGGGTTCCATTCACACACAACTCGGCTAGGGCATTATCCATGTCTAGTGTCCCTATTTCTTGAACAGTGCATTTAAAATGAGTACGAATGTTGTTTATAATTAGTACCTTTGGTGGAATTTTTGATTGAGCTTCATGAGGATTGAGCAATTTATCTATGGCGGGAACGAGCTTGAAGCTGGGTGCTTTCCATTCTACTCCCTTCACAAGCATTTTAGAACCTCTTTTTGCCTTGCTGCTGCTGGTGCTTGCGGATGCCATTGCTACTTGGTGAGTGAATGATTTCGTTTGACAAAATTTTTGCTGCAAAATCACTTCAAATAACTTGAACTCTCTTTCGCACTCTTGGAAACTCTTTGCTCTATATATTCTGAATTCGCAGTGAAAAATGAGATCAAATTCTGCCCTTTTGATGAAAAATCTGCCATTAATGCTCAGGTACAAAGGTAGTTGAGATGACCTAGGGTTTTTCAGATAGTTATCGACTTACTCGATAAACTTTGCAACTTGATAAACAAACTAAAACCTTTCACATTACCGACCTAGCTCAGTTAAGTCTGAAATCAACCTTGCTTGGTAGATGCATCATAGTGAAATATGTCTAATATCTGAAATACTGATTTGTCTTTTACACTTCTATATTATGGAACTGCTTAGGATATTGCTTGAAGATGCATTCCCTAGTCCTTCTTGATGAGTCTAATTAGAAATGGTGGAGTCACCCACTTCTTGAGTGACAGCCATTATTTGAATTTTCTAGCTCGGTAGATTTTGGAATCCACTGTTGTCTCATCTGCTTTCGAATGTTGTCAGCTCTGGCTTTCTTTTCATCTTCAATTCTTCATATATTCATGCAATTCTTGGATATATGACCAAGTTTGGTACATGTATAACATCTTATAGTAGTATCTTTCTTCCTTAGGTGATGCCTTGCACAATTTATTCCAATGTGTCCATATTCTCCACAATAGTGACATCTGCACCAAGTATTGTAGTCCCAACCAAATAATACTTTGATAACTTGTTTTGCTGGATTGAATGATTTTGATCTACATTCAGATGCCTTGTGACCTTGTTTCTTGCATTTGTGACATTTACCCTCAAACTTTGGTTTTTCCTTGCATTCATTTGCTTTGTGACCATGTTGATTGCAATTGTAGCATTGACCATTGAATTTTCTTTTACCATTGCTCCAACATCTGTTAGATGTATGACCTAACTTTCCACAGTGATTGCAAGTAGGTTTTTTATTCTTTTGAGTACCCTATTTTGAAGATTCACCTTCTTCATTGTATCCAAGGCCTGCTTTACCTTTTTGTCTATGAAGATTCTGCTCATTTTGCAAATTCAATTGATCCATATCTGCTTGAGATTTTATCATCCTTTCATTGACTTATTTTTCAACATTTAAGTCATTTTTCAAACTTTCACTATTTTGTCTTTCAGATCTTAGATCACTTTGCAAACATACATTGATTTGTATTTCAGTGATTAAATCATTTCTCAAACTTTCATTCTCAAATCTTAGAATCATAATTTCTTCATTTTCATTAGATAGTTGTCCTATAAGATCTTCATGCTAAAGGGATAGATTATTTCTTACCTCTAAGTCTTCATTTGCCTTGTTTCTCCGTTCCAAAACTTCACATAACCTGATGGATTGGACTTCTTGTTCTCTTTTGAGCTCTCTTACTTCTTCCTGTAGAGAACCATTCTTTGCTAGGAGTTCTTTGATTGCTTCATTAGCTTCATTTGAATTGTATGATGGTAAAAGGTCTTCAATCCTTTCTTCAACATACTGATAATCATTCATTTGTCTTGCAAGTTCCTTCCTTCTTTTCAGGGATTGAGAAAGATGCTCTTTTTCTTCATTGAATTGATTCATGGCCATTTCCAGATCTAGTTTTTCATTCTCAATAGATTTTTCAAGTCGGAATATCTCCATTGTCCTTGATCTTTGTTCAAGCTGTCAAACTTTTATCCTGAGAACCACAAAGCTCTAATACCAATTTTTGGAAATAATCAAGACTAACAAGGTTACTAAGAGGGGATGGGTGAATCAGTAACTCTAAAACTTTAATTCAATTTCTACATAATAATATTTTTACCATTCATCCATCTAATCTACTATATGCATGAAAAGATAAACATCTATAACACATGAACACACAGATTTTGGTGACCCAAAAACCTTCCAATTAGAAAGTAAAACTAGGGTGGGGATGATACCCACAAAACTTCAATACTGCAGTATAAAGTTGGTTGTTTAAGGCTTACAATGATCACTTCTGATGATCTTCCGTGTTAGGAGCAAATAGGATTGCTAGATCCACCTTGTTAAAGGATTTGCAAACATATAATGAAGTATGCACTCTGTTAGGAGATTTACAAAAGACTATTAAGTCTACCTGGTTAAAGGATTTACAAAATTGATTCACCTATTAGGATGAAGCAGTGAATCTAATTACAACTGATTGCTGATAAGATCCTTGTGCTCTGATCACCTGATGTGATAAATATATCTTTTCTGCATCAATGTTGACCTTGCTGTATTCCTCTGTTTTGCTGGTGATTCACTTTCCCTCTTCTCAAATTGCTACAACATATCACACTCAACTATGATTCTATATCTTTTGCATCTCATTGTTTCAAATGAAATATACCATTCCAATATTTACACTGGCAAGGTTAGCCAAAACACAAGTGAACAAACATTACTAAGTTAGCTAGGTGGTAGAAAACTTTGGTTCCACAAACTGACTCGGTGACCTTCTAATACTCGACATCCACTTCAATACTCTGCATCATCATGCACTCGGTAAGAGTAGAGGCACGGTCCATACTAATCATTCTAAGTAGCTCAGAACTTGGTAACCATTGGTGACTCAGTGAATGTTGTGTCACTCGATAGAAACTGAATCCATTGATAACCTTCTTTACTTGGTAAATACTGATTCCCTTGTTTACTCGGTAAACATTGATTCCTTCATTTACCTTGTTTAATCGGTAAACATTAACTCCTTCATTTACCTTGTTTTACTCGGTAAACACTAATTCTTTTGATGACTCGGTGAGTATTGTCTGCTTGGTAAATACTGCAAAGCTCGGTAATCACTAACTGCTTGGAGAACACTGTTCTGCTCGATAACTACTGACTGCTCAGTATCAACTATTTTTCTTGGTAATCACTAACTGCTTGGAGAACATTGTTCTACTCGGTAACCACTAACTACTCAGAGAACACTATACTGCTCGGTAATCACTAACTGCTCAGAGAACACTACCACTAACTACTCGGAGAACACTGTTCTGCTCGGTAATCACTATCTACTCGGAGAACACTGTTTACTTGTGGATTTTATAAGGTAACTGTTGAATGCTCGATGTGAACTGTAGACTAGGTGATGAGCTCGGTAAGCATTTAGAATCAAATAAGTGTTGTGACTAATGACAAATATATCATAATTCCAACAGTCTATGCAAGAATTATCAAATTGGTAAGATGGGTGAGACAAGCTTCAAAAGAAAAGACTATCAGTCAGAAGAAGTCTCAGAAATTATTTATATAGACTTATGTGGACCTATTGGAATATAGAGTTATAGTGGAGAAATTTTTTTCATTCTTTTTATTAATGACTGCTCTAGAATAATGATAGTAATGCACCTAAAAGAGAAATCAGAAACCTTTCAAAAATTGAAGTGCTATCTGGCAAGAGTAGAAAAAGAAACTGGAAAGAAGTTGAAATGCCTAAGATCAGACAGAGGTGGTGAATTCATTTCCCATGAATTCAATAATGTTTACATTGAAAGAGGAATCAAAAGACAAGTATCTGCCCCTAGTACACCACAATAGAATGGTATAGCAAAAGGAAGAAATAGATCTATCATGAATTGTGCAAGAACCCTGATGATTGAAAAGAATGTTGCTCTCAAATACTAGAAGGAAGCTATCAACATTGCAGTTCATACCTTTAATAGATTTTAGTTGAAGAAAGATTCGAACAAGGCACCTTATCAGCTATGGTATGGCTACAAATCTAATGTAAGTTACTTGAAGGTATTTGGCAGTAAATGTTACATATTGAAAGAATCTAGAAAAGGAAAATTTGATGTAAAAGGTGATGAAGGCATATTTCTAGGATACTCTTGCAGAAGTAAATCATATAGATGTTTGAATTTATCTATTCATAAAATTATAGAGAGTGCACATGTCAGAATTGATGAATATGCAGAAAAGAGTGAAGAAGAAAGCAACAAGGAACCTAAAGACTGTAGAAGATTTGTTTACTATGAACCTGATACCCTTCCTAATCTATTTGAAAGAAAAGATGCTTCAACTCTTGAGTCCTCAAAAAATTCAATAGCTACCGAGTTGCAGATAGTGTAACCTGAGCTACAAGGACTCAAGTCACAGTTACATTCTACCGAGCTAGTTCAAACTTAGCCTGATGGACTCGAGTCATAGATAAAAGGACTCAGGCTTGAAACTAAAATTCAAGAAGAAGATGGTGGAACTCATTCAAAGACTAAGGAGCCTATATTAGCAAGATATGTCAGAAGGCATCATGCACCTAATCAGATCATTGGAGACAAATAAGATGAAAAAATGACAAGAAGAAAATTAAAAGGTACATGTTTACTTGCTGAATTTGAACCTAGAAGTGTTAGAGATGCTCTAGAAAATGAAAGTTGGATTGAAGCAATGAATGAAGAGATAGAAGACTCTTGTTCCTAGACCCAAGGATAAAAATGTGATTGGTACAAAATGGGTATTTAGAAATAAGTTGAATGAAGATGGAAATGTATCAAGAAACAAAGCAAGATTGATATGCAAAGGTTACTCTCAAGAAGAAAGTATTGACTATGGTGAGACTTTTTCTTCTGTAGCAAGACTTGAAGGTGTTAGAACTTTACTAGCATATGCAACACATAGAAGATTTAAAGTATACCAAATGGATGTTAAATCTAAATTCTTGAATGAAATTCTTAATGTGGAAGTCTACATTGAACAACCATAAGGTTTTGTAGATCCTAGCAAAGGGGACATGGTTTGCAAACTACACAAAGCTTTTTATGGTCTCAAGAAAACTCCCAAAGCTTGGTATGGAAGACTCCACAATTACTTGGTACAGATTGGTTTTCAAAGAACTAATGATAATAATAGTTTGTATATCAAGGAAGGACTAGATAAGAAGCTTGTGTTAGCAGAAATATTTGTTGATGACACTCTATTTACAGGAAATGATGAGTTATGCAAAGCATTCTTAGAAGAAATGAGCAAAAAATTTGAGATGTCCATGTTTGGTGAAATAAATTCTTTGTTGGATTTCAAATACAATAGAACAAGAATATTATCTACATCACTCAGTCTAAGTAAATCAAGTAGATACTGAAGAAATTTGGAATGGAATATTCAAGACTAGTTAGAACACCTATGTCTACTAGACATAAACTTTCCAAAAATGATGATTCCAAAGAAGTAGGTAAGACTACTTACATATCAATGATTGGAAAATTGCAGTATGTAGTTCACAGAAGGCTTGATATTGCTCTAGCAGTTGGAATAGTGTCAAGATTTTTAGCAAATCATAAAGAAAATCACATGATGGCAATCGAGAGAATCATGAGGTATCTAAAAGGTACTAAAGACTATGGTTTATGGTACAAACTTGGAGGCAATTTAGATTTGAAAGTATTTACTAATGCTAATTTGGTAGGAAGTCTTGATGATAGAAAAAGCACTAGTGGCGGAGCATTCTTTCTTGGTAAAAGATTAGTATCTTGGACAAGAAAGAAGAAAAATTGTACTTCTCAATCCACAATAGAAACAGAATATGTAGCAGTAGTAGTCAATTGCTCTAACATTGTTTGGTTCAAACAACTGTTGGAAGGAATGAAGGTAGAAATCAAAGATCCAGTTGTCATATATTGTGTTAACACCAGTGCAATCAACATATCAAAGAATCTAGTAATGCATTCAAAAACAAAGCATATTGCTATAAAATATCACTTCTTAAGAGAATTGGTGTATGATAAAGAAGTTAGATTGGAATATATGAATACAAAAGAATAGATTGTAGACATATTCACCAAGCCATTACCTAAGGATGCATTTCTATATCTAAGAAGTAAGCTAGGGGTCATTCCCCTATCTAAAATTCACTAAATGAAGTTTAGTGAATGCATCAACCAAAACCTATTGAAAATTAATTAGTTGGTGCAAAATTGGCAAGGGCATATTGTAGATTAATCATAACTTAAGGTACATTGGTATTTACAGAGTTATTATCTTTGGCATGTGTTGTCAAAGAGGAAGCAGCTTATTGTCATATCTCTGAGAAATTTTTGGAACTTAAATATAGTTAGAAATTAGAGAGGGAGAAGTCTTCTAAAAGGTGAAGTATGTTGTAAGAGGGAGGATGTTTTGAACAACTTGGTAACATCCATTGCAGATAGAATTCAATGAAAGGAAGAGCTCATATTGATAGATGGAGTTTTCAAATCCAAAATTTCACTATGCTATGACATGTTGTTTTGCCATCAATTCTAAAGAGGGAGATTGTTTGATAAAATTGGTTGATTGTGTGTTGTCTTTGATGTTACACAAATGTCATAATCATTATCAGTCAGTATATGTCGAGCTCACTTAGGCAGTGAAGATAGTTCTCAGTGTCTACTGAGCGTTCTTATAATTTCCTAGTTCAGAAGGTAGTATCTATCGAGTTCACTTGGGCATTGAAGGAAAAAATGCAGAAAATGAGTTTTAACCTAGCTTACTCAGGTAATGAAGGAAATTTGGATGGAATTGGTGTTAACTAAGCTCACTCAGTTGCCAAAATATTTTTTTAAGTTTGCATTGTTAACCAAGCTTTTGTTGGTTAACAAAAGAAATTGTTTCAGAGTTAGTTTTTACTGAGCAGGGTCAGCTAACAAAGGATTTTCTTATTTTGTTGTATTGAGCTTAATTGATCTATCTGTTGATTCTAAGGGGAAATGAGAGCACCCCAGAAATTTATCTGAGATTAGTATGCACATCATGTATACAATAGTTTCTTGTACAACTTCTAATCAAAAAATACAAGTGCATACTACTATGCCATAAAAGTGGAGACAGACATAGTTGATTTCCCACAATTAAAACCTTAAAAGAAAGTGATTGCAATTTACCGATTTAAATAAATTTCAACAACATTACAACATATAGATTATTATTCTACAATCATAGAACTAGAAGAATGAGATAGAATAGAGAACACAGATATACGTGGGGAAAACCTTTCCAGGTAAAAAACCCCACCCTCCAAACCATCAAGCTAATGTACTATTCAGTAACAAGTTACAATACATTTTCAGCCTTCACATGGAGATTTACATCTTGCTCCATTCTAGAGAAAATCTGTCAACATAACCCTATGCAAATAACTTCTCATCTCTCCCTATTCTCAACAACAATGCTTTGTACTTATAGAGTTTTCATACAAAAGGAAATAGTTTCTAAAGCGTCTACATTCAACACATCTACAAATTATTTTAGAAACTTCCTTATGCACAACCCTTGCATAAAACAAAACATAAGAGAATAAAACACCAAAAAATAGAAGCTTTCCATTTTTCTACTCCAAGTCTTTTCTTGTGGAAGAATTCAGCTTCATTTAGCAACTTTCCAAGAAAGCACAAATAAAGCAATAAAACTTGGTAAGGCTGAGTCACCTTATCCCAACAGATTCCAGCTGACTAAGTGATAAATATTGATTATTTTAAGTTGCATTTGAGCTGACTTGACAAAATGGAAGGTATAAGTAAAAGATCAAGTTGTGATTTCAAAGTGAGAAAGAAAGTGTGTGAAAGTGTAAGAGAATGTGTGAATTATGATGATGTGATTGAAGATCTATTGACGAGCAGAGGAAGTGAATTTGAAGGATAAGCAAAATATCCTTGTGGTGTAGCAAAGCCATATTTAATCAGGAAGGATCAAGTACAAGCCAAAATAGAGATATAAAATTAGCAAATTAGTTGTAGTCAAATCAGGTCATCTCATTGTTACTCTCTAACCATTGTAGCTTGTAGCAGTGATCTAAATCTCTTAATAGAGTTGGCTTAACAACAATTTGTAAATCCTCTAACAAGGTGGCAATTCCATTGAATTGTTCTCAAGACCTCTAACTAGGCCACTCCTAATAGGGTGATTAAATCCTTTAACAGGGTCACACCTAACAATGTGTTTTGTAAGCTTTAATAGGGTTGGCTCCGAATAGGGCTCTATTTAGAAGAGTGAAAATTAGTAACTAGTTGCTATTGGTGTTTTTTCCCAAACTGGGTTTCCACGTTAAATTCTGGTGTTAAATGTGTTCATGCTATTTTCTTTATGTTTTTGCAAATAAGTTATAGTAATAATAATCACAAATAACATCTAATGTTTATATGCTAATCTTTTATCGAGCTAATCCAGTTACTACCGAGTTACAACATTCTCTATGTTTATCGAGCTTCAATAGTATTCAGTTATTTTTTTATATTTTGTACTAACATCAAAAGGGATCTAGGATTATTTTTGTAGTAACTAATTCACCCCTCCCCTCTCAGTTACTCCTCTTATATTTCCAACAGAAGTAATATTTAAGCCCGTTTACTATATTAAATAGCCCAATAATTATGTCAACTAAAGTACATTAATTTTACTTACCCCTTTAGAGTGAACTTGCCACATGTTAGGTTCAAAACCTTAGATTTTCATTCCCACTATGAGGAACACATGAGGAAGAAGTTCTATAGAGTTTAAAATCTAACTACCTTTTAATGATCCCTAGGGGCATCCTAGTATGGGACCAAAGAATTTCATTGCTTACTACTAAATAGGACAACAAAATCTTCAGAAAATAGATGATAAAACTTGAGACTTTAAGGCTAGCGGGAAAAAACACAAAACACTTGCCTCCAAAGAGACAAGGCATAAGAGAAAAAAGGGGGACCCAAATTGTTACCCACAAAAAGTAGGGATAGGTATGAAGGAAGTAACAAATGGAAACCTTATGGGACAAATTCTTCATGCATCTGAGAACTCCAAGACTTATCATTGAACATACCAGTGTCTACCCTTTATGAGGCATATTCTACAAGAATATTTTCAAGGTCCAAAAACCCAAACTCACCATGATCCATTTACCAATTACTTGTCGAGACATGAAGTATGTGTTTTGGAGGGGTATATCATCTCATTCTCTAAGAAAGCAGAGGAACTATACTTGCTTGAGATTTTTCCTTTTTGTGTTTTTATTGAATATCTTACAATTTGGAGATTGGGAATCTCTTTGTTCCAAGTCTTTTTTAAAATTTTATCATTTAAGTTAATGGGGGGGATAATTTAATCCCTAGTGTCCTCAAGCTTAGCTTGTTACCACGAGGGTAATTCTTTTACCTCCCCATCCATTTTCTCTCTTCTCTTCTATTTTGGAGGAGAGGAATATCATTTTCTCAGGATATCACTTAACTTTTTAGTTACATCAAGTTTGAGCATAGTCCATATATCCATTCTAAGTTTTTTTTTATCATTCTTCCCTCTTCTTTCCAACTTAGTTGGTATTTGATTTTATCTTGTGGAAGATGCAAGGTTATTTGTATGAGATGAAGGTTAACTATCACCTTAGTTCTCACTCAAGAATCTAACTCATTAAATTTAGGAAAAACATAGTTCACAAGGTTGGTAAAGGAGTGCCAAAATTCATAAGGAAAGTCTTCCACATAGTTAATTGATGTCATGCAAAGAATACCAACCCACTCTAATAAAATAAGAACAATCCCAAAGGGACAACCTACAACCATGACTCTATAATAAAAGACTTGAGAACA
Source organism: Cupressus sempervirens (assembly GCA_028749045.1). Classification (NCBI taxonomy): domain Eukaryota; kingdom Viridiplantae; phylum Streptophyta; class Pinopsida; order Cupressales; family Cupressaceae; genus Cupressus; species Cupressus sempervirens. The sequence continues at coordinate 233,603,182 of CM053793.1, forward strand.
CTACTTACAAGGGCCAAAAAAATAAAAGCAAGGAAAATGAGGATTTACATGGTGAGTTTGAAGGTACACTAGAGAAATATTTAATAGAAACTATATATATATAGTGCAACAAAGGGGAAATAAACCCTTTGCCCATATCTCCACTCAATATAATGCTTGAGAAACTTCCCATTGATAGAAATGGGACAACCTCTCCCATTAAAGAACTAAGATTATAAGTATCAACCTTATAGATCTCCAAGATTTGATAATGTCAAAGATATAATCCTAAAATGTTGTAGGTCAGGACATGAAGGTCTAACCCCTTTTCTAAAATTATTTTTCTTAGGTCAAACTAGAGTTCTGAGCTCTTCAAACTTTGTGGGAATGAAAGATGAATACAACTACTAAAGGCGAGTTGCAAAAAAGAAGCCAAGTTGATGCAGAGTCTAGGGACTAAGGTACTCACTAAATGACCATTCAGGTGGGGACTGTACAAGGTCCTCTAGTATAAAATTGAAGGGTAGTTGAGTCTATGAGCTTAAGTTTTCCTATGCCATATTTCAAACAACACAAATCAAATGACACCAAAACATAATATAAGCACATGGGATATGTTTGAGAGGTCCCTATTCTAATACCCTTTATCTATTTATGGGACTTTGTTTTGCATTCATCCAAAAGTGTAAACATTATTATTAGACACTAGGTGTTCAACCAATATAACCTAAAAGAATGGAGAAACTCCACTCCTAAGTTGTAGTAAAATGGGTCATGGTCATGCATGGACATGGAAATTTGGATAAGGAGGTGACTATTATTTATATTCAAGCGGCATGTTGGTTTTCCACCTCCACATGTGTTTGGTTGAGCATTGGTATACTGTATGTTGTTAAGTGATTTTCTCAAAGGGAAATAGAGGAACAAAAGGAAAAGAAAAAGAAACAGAGAGCCTAAGATTTAGATATTTAATCTATCTATAGTGTACCTTTACTATCATTATTGTCAATAATAATGCTTGAATAGAAGAACTACTTAAATCTATGCTCAATCAATCAATCTCACTTAAACAAGTATTGATAATGAGACTGATACAAAAGTAAACAAAGTCATTCAAATTTAATTCAAACTAAGGTTGATAATAAAAGTAAAGAAAAAAGATCTCACTATTTTTGAAGATAAGTTAATTCCACAACAACATTCTATGATTTCTTTACTCAAAACACAACTTAGAAAGATGAACAACCACTAAGAAGAACAAATAATAATCCAAAAGCAATGTATGTTTCTATTAATCTATTCAAAGTTCTTACAATAGTAGTACATGAGCAATAAAATCATCATTTTGACCAATTGTTAAAGATAAATGTTTACAACTTAGGGTTGAATATTAACCCTAACCCTAAATTATCCATCTACCACCTTAAATAGATATTTAATATAATTACACGTAGGAGCTACCTGCAACACATTATACACTTATTTTACAACCTTGAAAGGGACATAAAGAGGTGGGGGAATAAGGAGGGAAGTTTTAAAGGATATCGGATCCCAATGGTGATCTTCACATACTACTTCTATTATATTTTGTTAGTTATCACCTTGAGGTGTCCATTGTGTGATGATGATAGTCCATCTTCTCTGATGACCTTAAATTCTTTGTAGGTGTACAGGGAAATATGCAAGTGGACATGCCTCTATTACTATCCATTACCAATGCTTATCAATATGTGGGTCTAACACCTCTTTATATTGGTTGACTATCAACCCTAGAGGACCTTCAACACTTCCAATCACAAAAGAATAATGAATTGAAGAGTACAATTTTGATTTTAGAGTTTCTAAGGTTGATTTCCAAAAAAATTGAACAAATGGTTGGGTCATAGTGAAGAGGAGTCCCATTTACTAGAGCTTTTACTTTGCAAAATGTCATGGTGGGCTTGAAGATTACATAAAAATCCACCTCTAGACATATATTTTAACCAGCCCTTGGGTTTTTCCAACTGAAAATTTATGCACGTAATGTAGTTTCTCAAGTGGAAAAGTTCTACACCGTCATGGGGGAGGTGCGAACTTAGAAGAGGAAACCTTTATGGGGCCAAGTGGAAGACATTTTAACATCCCTTACAAGAATTTCTTAATTAAAGGTTATTTAAGTGTTTTTAAATTGACTACTTTACTACTTTGATTTGTCTTGATGTCTCATGTCCTGTGAGTACAACTAAAATTTCAATATCTAGGCACCAAGAACATTGATGAAAAAAACCCATCAAAATGTTATGTTTATTTTTTTTACTTGAGGGCTTTACATGGCACCCAAGATATTTCCCACTATTTGACATTTGCATTACTCATTTCCAGAAGGGATGTGTTACTTTCGATAACACATTTGGCTTTCCTCCTATCTTGATATTTGTGGACCATTGACAACCCTCTAGATTCTTCCTTTACCTTGGTCCTTCTCATATAGGGATCCACATTTTAAGTGTCTAAAAATTCAATGGATGGTTGCATGACTACCTAGATAGGCCAGGCATACATTAATCTTAAAATATTGGACAATTTTACCAAGTGCCAAAGATATGCATGTGAGATTGGAGTTCTAAATCATCCCATCCTATTCATAGGATGAATAATCATATGGGGGATTTGAAAACCTAAGGCCTAAAATCAAGTGAAAACATACTTGGTATAGGAATGAGGTGGTGTCTAGAAAGATCACACCTAACAAGCATAAAAACTACCTTTGTCAAAAAGGTAAGGTATGGTCTCCAAAGCCTAAAAACCTATGACATTACAATAATAATAATCACAAAAGGTAAAATTGAACACTTTGTATTACATTCTTACCATATATTTAGATTATGTTGCATAGAAAAAAGTACTTGCAAATACGATGATTAATATTGAGTTTTCCTAATGTTACTAAAAAAAAAAGTATTCAATACTAACTTATATGACACATAGGACAATCCAATGTTGCATACTTGTGATGTTACATGAATTTAGATCCAAAATAAATAGCATATCATTATGGTAATGGAATATTCTCAGCCAGGGGAAAAGTAGTACTCTTGGCAATTGGTAAAGAGGGGAGGACTACCACAGACATCTACCAAAAACCATGAAAGCACTACCAACAAAAAAAAAAAAAAGGGTGCCACCACCCAGCTAGGGATGAGGCCACACATAGAGGAAGAGTCAAACAACTTGCCTTAACTTGAACTAATAAATGAGGAAATTGGAAGACATCCATGAATACATGTCTGCAACATTTTGGTTAAATAGAGGAGACATATTTGAGCTATGGGATTCCACCTGATGCCAAAACTAGGGATGTAAGATGGTAGAGGAAGATAAAATATACACTCTAAAACATGAAAAAAGGATACCCCTAATGAACATTTGGTAGAATCCCTAAGATGCTCATCGACATGCACAAAGAGCACAAGCCAACCCTTCTAGTAGAGAGGAAGCTCAAAACCAAAAACAATGAAGTCACACAACGAAAAAAATAGTAGAAGTAAACTAACCCTGCAAAATACCACCAACATCATGAATTATGGTTACTGAGGTGACCCAAATTCATGACATTGAAGGCAATTTATAGTGTGGAGTTTCTTTACCTTTGCAAAATGAGGATATAGCCAAAAACATATTCCTTGGTATGGCAACATACACAAAAGATGAAAAAGAACCCAGACAAGGAAAACCACCTAGATAGAAAAAAGGGAAATAAAATTAAGGGGTGTAAAAATCAAATGATGAGCACCACTAATTTAAAATATTGAATGTAGTGGCAACCCTATGCCCAAACATACCCATCACCAAGAACCAGAAAGAACCAGCACTAAAAGTAGTGGAAATTCAAGGCTATGAAATAACTAAAATAAGGAGGCCACCAAAAGTAGGTATTTGCAGAGCACATATGATATCACAGTGTGAAGTAATAATTAAGCCCTTTTTCTATCTTAAACAAGCCAATAATTATGTCAATTAAAGTACATTAGTTGTACTTATCCCTTTTACATGAACTTGCCATGTATTAGGTTCAAAACCTCACACATTCCTTCCCACTATAAGAAACACATGAAGAAGAAGTTTTGCAAAGTTTGAAATTTGACTACCTTTTCACGATCCATAGGGGCATTCCTAGCATAGAACTGAAGACTTTCATTCCTTACTTTTGAGCATGACAATGACATCCTTGGACAAAGATGATGAAACCTAAGAGCCAAAGGCTATCTGGAAAAAAATACAAACATAATTGCCTCCAAAGAGATAAGGAAAAAGTGAAAAAAGGGGGGACCCGTCTTTTTTCCCACAAAAAGTAGTGATGGGTTGGAAAGGCATAACATGGTTCTCATGTCGAAGTATTAACAAAATAATCATATTGGAATATTTGACACATTAAGAAGATTATAATAGAACAATGTTGAGAAGATCAAGCTTAGTATGTAAAGAATGGGGGTTAGATTATAAAACCTACAGCCTATATTGTATTAGGGGCCTTTAATTTTTGGATAATGAGCCTACACTCTTTAGGAAAATAGTTTTAAAATTCATACCAGTCTAACTTTTGTTCCTAATAGGACACAGTTTTTTGGCTTGAGGTGTATGTTATAACTATTTTGTTTTGAGGGTTACTTTCTAGCCTTGGAACGTACACTTTTAATAAAATACAAAGATTGTACTCATATAGCCTTTTTTTCAAATTAATTGAAGTGTTCTATTATGGTTTCAATTAGGTTTGATCTAATTTATTCATCTTGATACATTCATCTACAATTATTTATAAGAAATGAGATTATGTATCTATTTTACTCTTTCTTAAGTCTCTAGTATAGATGATGAATTGTATCACTTATAGATCTTTTCTTAGAAAAATGGATCTTGGGGTTTACTGTTCTCTTAAAAAACCCTTGTAGGAACTATTTATGTTTGGGCATAAGATATACTCCTAGGTGTCCCTTGTTTGGGTTCAATTTAAAAGTAGCCTTTTTGCACCACATATTTTAGTGTAGAGAATTATACATCTCTTAAAAGGGGATTTCTTTTATTTTGACCCTTGTAGGTGCTTCTTAGAAGTAAGATTTTACTATTACATTGTATGTAATGTAGACTTTGTGTTTTTTTCTCTAGGTCAATAATTCAAGGTCTGTGGTACATCATGTTTGATTCATAAAATTTGTACTCTATAATGGGAAAGGAATTGATTGCTATGAATATAATCTAACTCATTCCTAAATATGTCATAAAAGATTTGTTTTGACCAATCACCTCACATAGTTTATTTGGTTCACAACAAGATCTTTTCTCTTTCCATAAACATCAAATTATGAAGAGTTAACTTCTAAAGTCCCAAAGAATGTTCCACAAGGCATAATTTTTCCCATTCTTGTGAATTGTTTAGTCCACTCTTATCTATGCCCAAGCTTCTCAAGGATCAACATATCTCATATATATCTTTCTTTGACATAAATTATTCATGTAGTTTCATAGAGACACATAAGTGGGGAGAAGATATAAGGGGCAAAATTCTATATAAACCTACAATTTTATACCTTTATCCTACTTCACTTTTATTATCAACATAATTACATAATTATAGTGTGACTATTCTTTTTTGACATATAAAGAAACCCTAACCTTGAACATACAAGCCAAAATTAACTTATTTATTGTGTATTCAATATTGACTTGATGTCCCAAGTCTCTAGCTAGTTGAGATTAGACCATATATGTAAATGGTTTCCAATGTCCCAAAAAAAGTATTGGAATACATGTAACTAATGAAACATTGAACATTCCATAAATTTGACTTTCTTATGGTAGCAACTTGAGTGTTTATTTGAGAAATTGTGTTTAAATATCAATGCTTCTCATAGGTATTTCATAATAAAAGCTTCTACCAACATTTTTTTTCTTAGTCCTAATTCTTATAATTGCTAATTATAACAAATACATAGTCTTAAATTTTAATTTCCTCAAAAATTTTAATAGTTTTTGATAGAGAAGTCAAGTTGAAACGTCATGACAATTGTATTTTGAGAGTGATCATATCCCACTTTATAATTTGTTTATTTCATTTCTAGTTAGTGTAAGAAGGTGACTAAGAGAATCAACCACCTTTTTATCCACTATGAGTTTGCCTCTTTTGTTTGATAGAAAATTCTAAACAAAATAAAAACTTATCCCATGAATGAAGACATAAAAAAATTATTAGTTGGCAATGCACTTCTAGGCACCCTTTAACAAGAATTCTATAGAAACTAATACCCCCTCCCTCCCACATTTGTTGGTGCATATGGAAGGAGAGGAACAACATGCTTTTTATAAATGAATAAAGCACACCCCAAACCATGCTCCACTTGGGGCAACACATACTATCTAAGAATATTTCTACTTGTAATTGGAAATGTCTTACTCATCCCCTTCACTTCCAAATTATGGAATAACTAAAGATTGGAAAATTCTACAGGGATTTGACCAATATGATAGCTCAAAAAGTGTGGCAAGAGCCAATACCAAATGGTGTCCACCCCCTTGAGGTGGTGCAAACTCAATTTTGATGGGGCCACCAGAAGTCATATGCAAGTGGTTAGTGGAATTTTATGATACAATAAGGGGCAAATCATGGTTGCTCATGCTAGATTTCTAAAGGTGTTAGAAATAAAAGTTCACCAAGATAAATGAGAAGGGGGACTGAGAAGGGGGGAGGGGAGGTGAATTAGTTATCTAATAATTAAAACATTTATTAACCTTAAACAATCTTATCCATTCAACCAAAGTAAATAGTAACCATAACAAGATGTACACAAACAATTACACCAAATATGTTAAAGTAGGAAAACCCTTGATCAAAGGGAAACGCCCGGTGGGAATGATGCCCACAAGATGATCTACTAATATAAATATTCCTTGTTAGAGGATGGACCCTATTAGGAGTCTATTACAACATTTAGTACATAAGAGTCCTTGTTAGGAGACTTTGAATCCCAGTTAGGAGATTCCAACCCTATTATGAGTTGTGGTAACCCTATTAGGAGTTGTAGAAGATAGAAGGACCCACTATCCAAACATCTTTTGGGGAAAGATCACCAAAATCACTATCCAACTAATATCTCAATTATTCCTTGCAGAATAATTGTGTGTATTGTATTGTAACTTCTTTCCTCCATCCTATCAACTGAACCAGTCACTGACATACCTTGTAGACTAGGTCATGAACCTTGAATCCAAGTATCCAACTTTGAACAAAAGAATAAAACTTTGGAAATGAAGTTTCCTCCACTTTCACTTTGCATTGCTCAACTTCACATTCTACTCTTCATACTACTTGCAAACATCTCATCAATTTCATATGTTATAAAGGAAAATATCCTTCCTTTATATCGAATCCATACAAAAATTCCCTTAGTCAGCTATTACACCTTCTCAATTAATTATAATAGGACCACATTAAGAACACATTACATGTAGCAATAACATTAATCTTTCACCTTGCAACTTGAATATCTTTCCATACACGTAACATTATGACAAGCAAGCTTAGCTACGTCATCACCAACATGTCTTCTTCACATTTGTAACTTTGGCTTCTTAGAATAATAACTCTGCTAAGAGATATAACAAGTTTACTAGAACATGATTCTGTAAACTCTATCTCAGAATAGTCTTCATCAAAACTTGCATAATTTCTTCTAGACTTAATGTCTTATTCTTTTGAGGTTAGATATGTATACTAGACACATAGTATAATCTCTCTTTAACCTCACTAATGAAATTACTCAACAATCTGTCTATACCAACTTGATCCTTTCACTATTCTTCTATCAAAGAAAACTGCTATGTTGACATCAATGATAAACACAGTCATCAATGTAGCATATCATCATGATAATGATCTAATCATGTTTCTACAACTCTCCCCATAGGAATATCATCAACATTCACACTTCCAACAATCTCCCCTTTTAGCATTGATGGCAACATAGATGAAAAACATTAAGTTCCAAGAATACCAACAAGAAAAGACTGTTAACCTTTCTTTTCAAATCCTCTTCATCAACCATTCTCCCAAACTATTTTCTTCCAAATTGCTAAACTTCTCTCGAACATGCTATACTTTTTCTTGCTTGTTTTTCATGGTGAACTTCTCCCCCATTGACATCAATGTCAAAGGTTTCAGCAGCCATGAAACTTTGCAACAATTAATTCTTACTCGCCCAAGTGTCCAATGACACTATTAAAAAACAACATCCAACAAGAGTCCTAGATGACTCTATCCATCACAAATACTCCCCCATACAAGAAGCATCAACATTCAGTCCAAACAAACAATAGTGATTTATTACACTGGACTGATGCACTCTTACATCATCTACTCTAATGTAGGAAGGGGCATAACCCCTAGCATACCTCACAAATACTCAAAAGTCTCTTTGGGAAGAGGCTTAGTGAAAATATCTACAATCTTCTCTTTAGTGCTCACATACTCCAATCTAATTTCCGTTTTGGTAACTTTCTCTCTCAACATGTGATTCTTGATAGAAATGTTCTTGGTTTTAGAATGCAACACTAGATTCTTAGACATATTTACTGTGCTTGTATTGTCACAATGTATCACAATAGGTTCACTAAATTCTATCTTTATATCCTTTAACATTTGTTTCATCCAAACAACTTGATTACAATTGTTTGCTACTGCAACATATTTAGCTTTTGCTATATGTTGTGAGGTACAATCTTGCTTCTTTCTTAGCCAAGAAACCAATCTTCCTCCAAGAAAGACGGCTCTACCACTAGTGCTCTTTCTATCATCCATAATGCTTGCCTAATTAGTATCACTATAAGCACATAGAAAGAAATCATTAGACTTATCATACCATAATCCAAACTTTGGTGTTCCTTTTAGATATCTAAATATCCTTTTAATTACTACATAATGTGCTTCTCTGGGACCAACTTGGAATCTTGTAATAATTTCAACTACATTTGCTATAGTTGGCCTTGTGTGAGTCAGATATTGCAAACCTCTTATCATAGATCTGTAATTCTTTTGATGAAAAGTAGGTATCTCATCCTTTGTAGATAACTTCTGTCCAGTTACCATAGGTGTTCAAATAGGTTTACATGTTTCCAAACCAAACCTTTTTAGCAAATCCTTTGAGTACTTAGTCTGAGAAATAAATATTCCTTCTTTATCCTACACAATCTATAATCCTACAAAATATTTCATTTCTCCTATCATACTCATTTCAAATTCCTTCTTCATGTCTTCTACAAACTTGTCACTATCATCATCATTTCCTCCAAATATGTTATCATCAACAAATAGCACCAAAATCATTAATCCATCATCAATTTATTTCCAATATAGATTACTATCTACCATACCTTTGCTTTATCCAAGCTTCGTCAAATGCTTGTCTAACCTTGCATACCAAGTTTTGGGTGCTTGCTTCAAGCCATACAATGCTTTCTTCAATCTACATACTATGTCATTGTCATCACACCTTTATCTTTTCTTTCGAAGATATGCTTAGGTGGATGATTCTTTGTCATATTCTCACCCAAAGTAGGAGTTGTTATCTCAACTCTTGGCTTTGCTGAAGGTTTCAAACTATGTTTTCTGCAAATCATTGTTAGTCTCAAGGAATACTTCATCATTCCTTCGTTTAGTAACAACATCATAATCTGAATTGTAATTAGCTATTCTTTTTTGTATTCTAAATTTCTCATCAACTCTCACATTTGCACTTTCCATAATAGTCTCAATTCTTAGATTATAACATCTAGAAGCCTTGCTTTTCAATGAATAACCAAGAAACATACCTTCATCACTTCTAGCATCAAACTTACCAATATCATCATCACTTTTGATATAACACTTACTGCCAAATTTTTTGAAATACTTAACTATAGGTGAGTGACCAAACCACAGTTCATAAGTGGTCTTCTTTGTGTCTTTCTTGACCTGTACTCTTTTCATAGTGTAGACTGTTGTATTCACAACTTCTCTCCAAAACATCTTGGATACATAATTCTCAACTAGCATAGCTCTTGTCGCTTCTACTACTAACCTATTTCTTCTTTTTGCTATACCATTTTGTTCAGGGTTTCTCGGAGCTGATAACTATCTTTTTATTCCATTAGCTTCACAAAAGATGTTAAACTCATTTGAACTAAACTCTCCTCCTCTATTTGATCTTAAAAATTTAATCTTCATGTCTGATTGATTCTCAACTCTATTCTTGAATATCTTGAACTTATCAAATACCTCAGATTTTTATTTAAGACATGCAACCCACATCATTCTAGAAAATACATTAACTAAAATCATGAAATACCTTTCACAATAGAATCCTTTAGTCTTCATAGGACCGCTAATATTTGTGTGTACAATCTCCAAATTTGTTTTAGTAGTAAACTTCTTACAGGGAAAAGAAGTTCTGTTATGCTTTGCCTAAACACATTTTTTTGTAAATTGTGTTAGAAGGTTTTATAATCTTAGGCAAATCTCTAACTGCAAACATACTACTGGTCTTCACAATGCTGCCAAAGTTTATATGACAAAATCTCTTATGTCATAACCAACTATCATCTACTTTTGTAACCAAACATGTCATTTCAGTAGGATTCAACTGAAATACATTCCCTCTAGATCGAGTTCCTCTTCCAATTACCTTTCCATCTTTTTCATTGGTCATGCATTTCTTTTCTATGAATTGAAATTGATAACATTTATCCACTAGTTGTCCAACACTCAGAAGATTGTGCTATAAACCATCAACAAAATATAAATCCTCAGTGTTAGTTGTACCATCGAGAGTTATAGATCCAATGTTGGAATTCTTTTAGAATAACTGAGAGGGGGGGTGAATTAGTTATTCAAGGTCCAGATGTATAAATAAATTATTTCACAATTTAGTGAACCCATAAAATGTTCTTAACTATGCATGCATTCATTGTGTGTCAACTAAAACTTATATGTTACTATTAAATCAACTTACAGAAATGTAAAGCATGAAACACAACATATCCATAAGCACATTTGGCACAATGATTTAATGTGGAAACTCAATTTGGGAAAAATGACCAGTAACATGCTACTCCTTTTTCACTCTTCTGAAGTGATGCTCTATTAAAGGTTAACAATGTTAAAGGTTACAATACACACTATTAAATGTGACCCAGTTAAGGGATTTCAGTCACCCTGCTAAAAGTGAGCCTTCTTAGAGGACTTTAGGCAATTCACTTGGAATGCCACCTTGTTATAGGATTTTCCAATGATTGTTAAGTCAACCTTACTCCAAAGGATTTACCCTAGGCGTTAGAAAGTAACAATAGAGCTTTGATTTGATACAACTTACAACCTTACTTGTAGATTATAGATCTCTATTCAATCCTCAACTATGCTTGGCTTCCAATCTTTGTAGCTTTGACAACTTGTTCACCCTTCAAGCATTCATCCTTTTAAGCCTTCTTGCTCAGTGCACTATTGCAAACTTCTTCATCAGGGTCACTTGATGAAGCAAAACCCCTTTTCTTCTCCTTAGCGGATTTTTCACATCAAACTCTCTTACTCTTTGCTTCATGACCAAAAATTTCTATATATAGGAAATTAGAACATTTTTTCACTCATTATCCATCATTAAAATTAGGGTTTTTGATGGATTAGGTAGGATACAATGTATCTACCCATATACTATCTTCTCTAGAAACTTCTCTTAGAATCCATTTGAATTCACCTTCAAAATAGTTTACATAAGATTTTGTGCCACCAACTCATCAATCTTATCTTCCTCCTGATTCACAAGTTCCAAGAAAATAAAATTTTTGACTTTTATTTGGTGAATCTTTTATCTTTGTCATAATGCAACAGCTCAGTATTATCAATCTTCTGATGCTCGACACATACTACATTACTTAGCATCAACTGTAAAATCACTTGGCATCAACTAGATTTTACTGGTGCTCTGCATCAACTAAAAATTACTCGACATCTACTAACTTGCTCGACATCCACTAGAATTAGCTTTCACTTGGCTCCAACTGACTTTTTTCTCGGCTTGAACTAACTTTGCTCAACACCTATTATCTACTTGGTCAAGCTTGGCAAATGAACTTTGTTTAACTTTATTGTTCTAAACTTTCTAAGTGTAGCTAGTAATTTTGTAACCTCAAGTAGGTCATCAATACATTATGTTATTAGTGTCTTAACTGATTATTATACTTCATTACATAATCATAACTCAACCTTTCCTCTAGGTACTTTTGTTACATCTTGTTGATCAAATCCTCCTCATCAATCATTAAAGTGATAGTACTTGAAACATACAAGCAATTTCCTTAACAGCAAATAGCAAGTTTGACATCAATGACAAAATAATGATTGAAACACACAATCTTCTTTAGCAATCTTTCTAATAAAATGATCTTTTCAATCAGATATCAATTATCTCCCTCTTTGACGTTGATGGCAAACCAAACTGATCAACCAAGTCAAACAAATGATGAACATATTGTTCCTTCAAATTGACTAGGTTAAAATAGTAAGATAATACCAAAAAGAAAACTTGTATTTGATATTTCTCCCTCTATCAATAGCTTCCATCTTCTGATTAGGTTATAAAATATAACTCCCTCTGAGTTCCTTCCATATCTTTTCTCCTTCATACTAAATTGATCAGTAGAACATCTCCCTCTTTTTGTTTTAATCCTTCTTGTTCTGATTGCTTTCTACTTTCTCCCTCTTTCTTTCTTTTGGTCTTCTAATCTTCTGATGATGTGCTCTCTCCATTGTTCCTCTTGCAATTGATCAATTTAATGTACTTTCTCCCTCTTTGACAACAATGCCAAAGACATATAATCAACACTTGGCATCTTTAATAAATGCAGATATAGACTTTTGTAGGTTCTTTAATTTTCTCCCTCTATCACCTTCCTTGTGACTGATTTGTAATTCTAGTTCTATAATTACTTTAGGTAATTCCTAAAGTAAGATCCATTGCATCAATTTGTATGAAATGAATGTCATCTTGTTTGATGTGGGGCACTCCCTCTATCTTTTACATAGCCTTTGATAGGGGTATCACCCCTAATTTACCTCTTAGATACTCATAAGCATCCTTAGGTAATGCTTTTGTGAAGATATCAACAATTTTCTCCTTTCTGTTGATATATTCCATCTTCACCTCTTTATCTTGAACCAATTCCCTTACATAATGATACTTGATTGTAATATGCATTGTCTTTGGATGCATCATAGGATTCTTTGATATATTGATAGCACTTGTATTATCACAATAAAATGTCACTGGATCTGTGATTTCTTCCTTCATTCTCTTAAATAGTTGTTTGATCCATACAATTTGTGTGCAATTAACAGCAATGAAAACATACTCTACTTCACCTTTAGATTGGGAAGTACAACTCTGCTTCTTGCTAGTCCATGTAATAAGTCTTTTGCCTAAGAAGAATGCTCCTCCACTAGTGCTCTTTCTATCATCAATATTTCCAGCCCAATCAGCATCAGTGTAGGCTCTCAGTTCAAACTTTTCATTCTTCTTATAGTATAAACCAAACTCTTCTATTCCTTTCAAGTATCTCATTATGCTTTTCATAGCCATCAAGTGATTCTCTCTAGGATTAGCACAGAATCTTGCAACTATCCCCATAGCTAATGCAATATTAGGTCTAATGTGTACTACATATTGCAATTGGCCAATCATGGATCTGTATAATGTTTAATTTACCCCAACTGAATCATCATTCTTTGATAGCTTGAGTGTTGTCACCATAGGTGTACTTGTGAGTTTTGAATCCTCTAGTCCAAATGTCTTCAATATCTCTTTGACATATTTTGACTGAGTGATATATACACCATATTTCATCTAATATACTTGTAATCCCACAAAGAATTTCATCTCACCAAACATTGACATTTCAAATTCTTGCTTCATTTGATTTACAAAATCCTTACACAAAACATCTTTTCCTCCAAATATGATATCATCAACAAATATTTTAGATAACAATATACCTTTCTCGTTATCTATCTTCATGTACAAATTACTGTTATCATCCATCCCTTCAAATTGAATCTTCTCAAGATAAGTATGAAGTCTCTCATACCATGCTTTTGGTGCTTGTTTCAATCCATATATGGCTTTGTGTAGTCTACATACCATGTTCTTATTATTTTTATCAACAAAATCTTCTGGCTATTCTATGTAGAATTCTTCTTCTAATATGCCATTCAAAAATGCAGACTTGTCACTTGACATCCATCCAATAAACTTTGAAACCTTTATATGTAGCATCAGCAAGCAGAATTCTCACTCCTTCCATTCTTGTAACTGGGGCAAATGTTTCACCATAGTCAATTGCTTCTTCTTGTGCATACCCTTTGCAAACTAGTCTTTCTTTGTTTCTTGTCACTTCACCATTCTCATCTAGCTTATTTCTAAATATCCATTTTGTGCCAATCACATTCTTCATCTGGTCTTGGAACTAGACTCCAAGTCTTGTTCTTCTCTATCTGCTAAATTTATTCTTCCATAGCCTTGTACCAGTCATCATGTTCCAATGCATCTTTCATTGTCTTAGGCTCCTTCATTCTTAACAAACATGATTCACTTCTCAATCTATTTCTTGTCATTGGCCTTACATCCTTGTGTCCAATGATTTGATTTGCAGGATGATGTCTTTTGACATGTTTGGATAGTCTAGGCTCACTTCTTGTAACTTCATTCTATCTCTCAGCTTCAATATCATTGTGTACATCTCTAGTAGGTGTTCCAACATCTCTTTCATGTGGGCTAATCTTAGAATTAGAATGTGCATTTTCCTCATTCTGCAACTTGGCATTCATAGGTTGTGACTCGATAGTTGTTGAGACTTGTTGTTGGTTTGCAGCATGATTTGTGGCATCTTCTTCAGTAGGCATTCCTTCATAATAGTATACAAATGATTTTTATTCTTCTGGTTCCTTTGTAGGTTCAACCTCATGTACTTCTGCAAACTCATCAAAATTCACATTTGCAATTTCTCCATTTTTTAATTGTTAGTATTTAAACACTTGTAAGCTATACTTCTTGTGGAGTAACCAAGGAATATACCTTCTTTTCTTTTTGCATCAAACTTTCCACTCCTAAAATCTTTAATAATATATCATTTGCTTCCAAATACCTTAAAGTATTTTACATTAGGTGGATATCCATACCATAGTTCAAAAGGTGTTGAATGAGTACCTTTCTTGACTTACACACAGTTCAAGGTATATATAGTAGTACTTATAGCTTCTCTTTAGTATTTCAGAGCAACATTCTTCTCCATCATGAGTGTTATGGCACAACCCAATATAGACCCATTTCTTCTTTTAGCAATACCATTTTGTACAGGGTTCCTAGGTGTAGATGTCTATCTTTTGATTCCTCTGTCATTACAGAATATCTTAAACTCATTTGAAATGATTTCTCCTCCTTTTTCTAATCTCAAACATTTCAAACTGTTACATATTTCTTTTTCAACTCTTGCCAAGTACCATTTAAACATTGGAAAAGCATCAAATTTTTGTTTTAGAAACATGACTGTCATCATCCTAGAGAAATTTTCAACAATACTTATCTCCTTTGTATCTTTTCACTTCAATAGGTCCACACAAGTCAATATGAACAATTTCAAGTATTTCCTTAGAGGTATAAGCTTTGCTTTTAAAGCTTGACTTTGTCATCTTGCCTAGTTGACATTGTTTGCATATTAGATTGTCTAGTTTCTTCAACTTATGCAAACCTCTAACTCTTTTAATGTTACTAACACTAATCAAATTATCAAAATTAACATGACATAATCTCTTGTGTCAAAGCCATACATCATCAAATTTTGCAATAAGACAAGTAGCATCTTCTATATCCAGATAGAACAGATTACATCTAGCTTGGTCACCTTTTCCAATCAAGTTTCCATTTGTGTCATATTTCTTGGAAAATTTATTTTCAAACTCAACTTTGCATCCCAAATTGTTCAATTGTGACACACTTAACAAGTTATAATTCAATCCTTCAACATAATAAGCATTGTCACATGAAATCTTGTTTGTGAGTTTGATAGAGCCTTTTCATTTTATTAAACATGGAGCATCATTATCAAATCTTACACTATTTTCATCATAACAAGTTAAGGAAATGAGCTTACTTTTGTCTCCAGTCATGTGATGTGAGCATCCACTATCAATGATCCATTTATCATTCTTGTTCACACAAGTCATAAGTGCAGTTGCCTTATCATCATCAGATTCATCCTTCGTTGCAACATATACCACTTCATCATCATTTTCATCAGAGTCATGTTCATCAACAATGTAGCATGACTTCTTTCCTTTGTCTCTATAGTCTCTTCCATCATCTTCTCTTCAGTTTTTGTGCTTGTTTCCTTCTTGTAGTTCTTCTTCTATGTACATCTTGCATCAATATGACCAACTTTATTGCAATTGAAACAAATGATGGGTAACTTACCTTTGAACTTGCCTTTTCCTTTGTGAAATCTTCTAGCCAACAATGCTTCTAATTGTTCAATGTCTTCCTCATCTGTGTTACTATCACTGGATACATACTTTATCTTTCTTTTCTTCTTCTTCTACTTTACCTCCTTAGAATCCTTCAATAAAAATTTTGCTTTGAAATTTGATTCAATACTCTCTGGTTTGTAGTTGTCAAAATTAGATAGCTCAAAAGTAGTGAGTCTTCCTACCAGACCTTCAAGGGTTAGATCATTTCCTGGTATACATCTTAACTCTTGAATTGTAGAAAATCTAATGGCATACATAGGCAACGATGTCCTCAAGACTTTACTTAGTATAATATCATCATCTATTTTACCAATAGCACCTTTTATTGCACTAACAACTTCTTTTATCCTAGCAACATATTGAGCAATATTCTCACCTTCTTCCATTCTCATGTCATCAAACTTACCTCTGAGACTCTCTAACTTGGCTCTT
This sequence comes from Cupressus sempervirens, assembly GCA_028749045.1. Lineage (NCBI taxonomy): Eukaryota > Viridiplantae > Streptophyta > Pinopsida > Cupressales > Cupressaceae > Cupressus > Cupressus sempervirens. The sequence continues at coordinate 233,620,166 of CM053793.1, forward strand.
TGAATATTTTTGTCTCCTTCATAGATGGTGTCTATGGAATCCCACATCTTCTTTGCATTGTTAAGGCCTTTGAAATCATCAAATTCATCATAGGTTAGAGTAGAGGAAATCTCCAACATTGCCTGATTGTGTTCTTTCTTTTTCTTCATATCTTTAGTAGTTAGGGCTCTTGTTGGATCAACATGCTCTATTGAAATGCAAGATTGTGCATAATCTCCAAGTCCTCCATGGTGTAGCTTCATCAAACTTTGCCATACATGAAAGTTATCTCTATTGAGCTTGGGTACCTCTCTTTTTGACATCTTGATCTTTGTGCTTCTAGTACTTTAAAACTAATCCTCTTAAGAAGATGGAAAAGATACCAATTGTTGGAATTCTTTTAAAATAATTGAGAAGGGGGGTGAATGAGTTATTCAAGGTCCAAATGTACAAATAATTTTTTTCACAATTCAGTGAATCCATAAAATGTTCTTAACTATGCATGCATTCATTGTGTATCAACTAAAACTTATATGTTAATGTCAAATCAACTTGTAGAAATATAAAGCATGAAACACAACATATCCATCAATGCATTTGACATAATGATTTAATATGGAAACCGAATTTGGGAAAGACCACCAGTAACATGCTACTCCTTTTTCACTCGTCTAAAGTGATGCTCTGTTAAAGGCCAATCCTATTAAAGGTTACAATACACACTATTGAATGTGACCTAGTTAAGGGATTTCAGTCACCCTACTAAAAGTGAGCCTTGTTAGAGGACTTTAGGAAATTCACTTGGAATGCCACCTTGTTATAGGATTTTTTAATGACTGTTAAGTCAACCTTACTCCAAAGGATTTACCCTAGGTTGATACAATTGTTAGAAAGTAACAGTAGAGCTTTGATCAAATACAACTTACAACCTTACTTGCAGATTATAGATCTCTGTTCAGTTCTCAACTCTACTTGGCTTCCAATCTTTGTAGGTCTAACAGCTTGCTCACCCTTCAATTATTCATCCTTTTAAGCTTTCTTTCTTAGTATGTCATTGTAGACTTCTTCATTAGGGTCACTTGATGAAGCAAAACCCCTTTTCTTCTCCTTAACAGATTTTCACATCAAATTCTCTTACTCTTTGCTTCATGACTAGACATTCCTATATATAGGCAATTAGAACATTTTCCCACTCATTATCCATCATCAAAATTAGGGTTTTCAATGGATTAGGTAGGATACAATGTATCTACCCCATATATTGTCTTCTCTAGAAACTTCTCTTAGAATCCATTTGAATTCACCTTCAAAACAATTTACATAAGATTTTGTGTCACTAGCTCATCAATCTTATCTTCCTCCTAATTCACAAGTTCCAAGAAAAAAAACTTGTTGACTTTTATTTGGAAAATTTTTGATCTTTGTCATAATGCAACAACTCAGCATTATCAATCTTCTGATGCTCAACACATACTATTTACTCGATATCAACTATAAAATCACTCAACATCAACTATAGTTTATGGGTGCTCAGCATCAACTAAAAATTACTTGACATCTACTAACTTGCTCGGCATCTACTAGAATTAGCTTTCACTCGACTCCAACTGACTTTTTGCTCAGCACCTACTATCTACTTGGTCAAGCTTGGAAAATGAACTTTGTTTAACTTTATTCTTCTGAACTTTCTAAGTGTAGTAAGTCATGTTGTAACCTCAAGTAGATCATCGATACATTATGCTATCAGTGTCTTAATGAATTCTTATACTTATTACATAATCATAACTCAAACTTTCCTCTAGGTACTTTTATTACATCTTGTTGATTAAATCCCCCTCATCAATCAACTAAGTGATAGTACTTGAAACATATAAGAAATTGTATTACCAACAAATAGCAAGTTTGACATCAATGACAAGACAATGATTGAAACACACAATCTTCTTCAGCAATCTTTCTAATAAAATGATCTTTTCAATCAAATATCAACTTCCAATACCTTTGACATGACATGCTACACTGTTTCCAACTCTGAAAATGCCTCCATCCTAACTTTTGAAGTCAACAAATTTGTTCATATCACCAGTCATAAGATGCGAACAACCACTATCAATTATCCAATCATACTTTTCAACATGTGATACCAAATCTACTTTCTCTAGGCTTTCTTCTTTGATTGCTACAAATCCTATTTCATCATCACTAGCACTTACTTCTTGTTCACCAAATTCATCTTCTTCATTTGCATACAGACACTCTCTATCTCTTCTAGGTTTGAAATTTCATTTATACTTTTTCTCTCTTTTAGGACACTTAGATGCATAATGACCAAATTCATTGCAAGTAAAACATTTAAAGATTTTCTTACCATCTTTTTCTCTTTTTACTAGGAGGGTTACTCCTTCTTCAATATTTTTGTCCTCATCATATCTGCTACTACTAGCAAAGTCTCCTCTAGCACTTGTGCTCCTTGATAAACGAGGTTGAATATTCAAGGCATTGAAATTTATTTTTGTTTTGGTCAATTCTCTGGACTGTCTAAGCTCATTCTCAACTGCTTCAAGTCTTCCAAGAAATGTCTTCTTTTTGAAATATTTGGTACAAGATATCAACAACTATACCATTTGAACTACTAACTTAAATGGTGGTGTTAAGGTCTTCAATATCTTCCATATAACCTCATCATCTTCTTTGGTTCCTCCTTGAGATTTAAAACCTATAGTGATTCTGATATTCTGCCTACATATGTTCTTATAGATTCATCTTCCATCATTTTAGCATCTTGAAATGTAAAAATCCAACTTTGTAGGCTCAATTTCTTAGAATGTTCATCACCTTCAAAACTAGTTTCCAAAGCTTTCGAAATCAAATGTGAAGTAACAAGTGATTTTACGTGATTGTATTCAATTTTAGGAAGTGTAGTCAATAGGGCTTCTCTAGCTCTCATGTCTCACATAAAAAGATCTCTTTCTTCCTTGGTACAATATCCAAATCTTTTTTCAGCAATGATTATCTTTGATGTTTTTGTCAAGATCCAATATCCTAGACCCATACACAATAGATGTTGTCTTCATCTTTTCCTTCCAACTGTCATAATTTGTTCCATCAAACTTCAGACTATCTTTTCTGAATATGCTTACCATGTATCTCCCAAAGTTGTTAAACTTTATCTTCAAGGACCTAATGCTTTGATACCAATTGTTACAAATAATAGTCCACCAAGATAATTGAGAGGGGGGGGGGGGGGGGAGGGGGGGTAGTTATTTATCCAATAATTAAAACATTTATTAACCTTAAACAATTTTATCCATTCAACCAAAGTAAATAGTAGCCATAACAAGATGTACATAAACAATTACACCATATATGTTAACTAGGAAAACCCTTGATCAGAGGGAAAACCCTAGTGGGAATGATGCCCACAAGATGATGTACTAATATAAATATTCCTCATTAGAGGATGAACCCTGTTAGGATTCTATTACAATATTTAGTACATAAGAGTTCATGTTAAGAGACTTTGAACCCCTATTAGGAGTTGTAGAAGATAGAAGGACCCACTATCCAAATAGCTTCTGGGGCAAGATCACTTAACTCACTGTCCAACTGATCTCTCAACTATTCCTTGCAAAATAATTGTGTGTATTGTACTATAACTTCTTTCCTCTATCTTGTCAACTAGTATAGTCACTATTAGACCTTGTAGACTAGGTCGCAAACCCTTGGATCCAAGTATCCAACTTTTGATCACACAATAAAACCTCGGTAATGAAGTTTCCTTCACTTATGCTCGACACTACTCAACTTCACATTCCACTCTTCATGTTTCTTGCAAACATATCATCCATGTCATTTATGATAAAGGAAAATGTCCTTCCTTTATATTGAATCCATAAAACATTTCCTTGAGTCAGTTGTTACACCATCTCAATTAATTATTATAGGACTACATTAAGAACACATTACACTTAACGATAATATTAATCTTTAACCTTGTAACTCGAATATCTTTCTATACACGTAACATTATGATGAGAGAGCTCAGCTACGTCATCACCCAACATGTATTTTTCACATCTGTAACTTCATCTTCTTAGAATAATAACTTTGCTAAGATATATAACGAGTTACCAGAACATGCCTCTATAAACTCTATCTCAGAATAGTCTTCACTGAAACTTGCATAACTTCTTCTAGACTTAATATCTTATGCTTTTGAGGTTAGCTACATATACTAGACACATAGTATAATCTCCCTTTAACCTCGCTACTGAAAGTACTCAATGATCTATCCATACCAACTTGATATTTTCATTGTTCTTCTGTCAGATACCATAGAAAACTACTATGTTGACATCAATGACAAACATAGTCATGAATGTAACATATCATCATGATAATGATCTAATCATGTTTCTACAATACTCTCCCATAGGAATATCATAAACATTCATGCTTCCAACAAAAGGATCATACTATAAACTAGGCTAAAGGAATGACATTGCTATGAGGGCTGAACTTTTCTACCCCTATGGGAATCACAAGGATCATGATAGAAGAAGACTCTTAAATTATTGTTGAGGCTATTGAAAATGGGAGTGCTGCTGGTTGGAAAGTTAACTTGATCTTGAGTGACTCCATCACCCTTCTACATAGCTTCCAAAGCTACACTATTGACCACATATACTAGGAGGGTAATATTGTTGTTGACTTGATGGATGTGGTTGGTTTATAAGTAGAAAGATTAAGATTTTGGAGGGAAGATAATTAGCCACTAGAGGATATGTGAAACCTTTTAATAAGGGAAGAGCACAATGCCAATAATATTAACTATATAGGACAACAATAATATGGTTAATGAGGGTTGGGGTTATGACACTGATAACCATGGTGATAATTTTCCCGTCATTTTAATGATGACTCAGATTTTTTATTTAAAATAATCCTTGATCGATGTTATATCAACAATTTATAATTATGACAAGGCACAAGCCTTACTAAAATTATAAAAGTAACAAGTATAATGTCAACATTCTTAAGGTGACAATTAATAGAAAAGTTGGGGCTCATACCAAAATTGATCCTAATTTTAAAATTCCACATGTGTATTGATTAGATGGGACAAATTATAAGGTGGTATTATCCAAATGACTATTATTACGACAAAAGTGAAGATTATGGTTTTACCATCTTAAATTTCAAGCACTTCAATTTAATGATGGTTTAACACCTATTTAATGTGAGATCATCATATCCTTGCATCTCTCCTCTTTTCTTCCCTTTTCTTCTCCTTTCTATTAGGTGGAATTGGGGTAAGACCTAATTTATCCTCTTTAATGCTCCTATTTTCATGGTATAAAGATTGAGGTAGGATCCAACCACCCAGTTCTTCCTTTTCTTTCATTTAATCACTCACAATCTGTTTCTCATACCAAAATGACTATATCTTGAGTTTCACATCCAATTTCTAGGATCCAAGACCTATTTTGGGACCCTGAGGGAATCTTGAAGGTTCTAGGCCTTGACTAGTATAGATGCAACACACCCCTACCCAGTCAAGAATACACTATGCCTTTTTTGGGCCAATCAGGGATAAAATGTGTCCCTGCTTAGGCCCTATTTTAGGTCCATTACCTGGGTCCCTAGATTGAGGTGTCAACTTCTAGGTAGGTAGGCCTATGGGAGAAAGTTAATTTCAAGCCCTTTATACACCCATCCATTCTCTCTATTTTTTAGATCATGAACTCATAAGATCAAGCACTCTAGCATTCAAGCATTCAAGTTATCAAGCATCCTCCAAGCCATTCCTCTATTGAATATCAAGGATTGAAGCATTCAAATAATTGAAGGAGTTTATTTTCAAGATATCCCTTAATCCATTCAATATCCTTTTTTGCATCTTTTACATTCATTCATCCATATTCTTGATCCAAGTCAATTGGTAAAGAGAGCTCATTGTATTCAATTTGAGAGATACTACTATTGTAAGGTGAATTTGTATATTTACTTTATATTTTTATAATTTAATTATTTAAATTCAAGGTTAATTCCTTAACTAGAGTTTGACCAAGGAAAACCCCCCATCAACAAACAAAAACATTTTTTCATTGCAGGTTTCAGATCTTAAATTGTCAAACAAGTTAAAGATTTGGATGCCCTTTTCGACTTTCTTCAAATATGAAAAATTAAAATCAAGGTCAGATATAATTTAGCAAGGCCTTAGAGGTCACCCTTGCTAAGCGAGGTTGCAGAGGTCAACATTGCGAGAGGAAGTCAACCTTGCTAGATTGTCAAATGATTTCTAGGTTTTGCATATTTTAGCATTTTGGCCCAGATCCAATGCTATTTGTCAGTTTGGAACATCACAACAAGCATATAATTATATATAAAAGTAGTGGCTTCTATCTTCTTAGTCATTTCAACATATCTACTTATTACATTTGCATATATTATCCTAGCTTTCATTACTATGGATTTCCAAGGACTTTATTATCTTTTCCCTTATCCCACCCACAAGATCTATCTTTCATTGGTGCTCCTATATCACTTGGCTAACACTAATATTTCTAGATCTAGTTCTTTAGATTTGGAATTGAAAGGATTAATTTCCTTGTCTCACTCTTTGAGTTGTGTAAGTGTGGTTATGTGATGAACTTATGGTTTTATTTCCATGACTCACATTTTCCCCTTAATAATAAGAACCATCAAAATACATTTTTTGGTTTTACTAACTTTGAACCTTCCCTTTTCATCTACATCCCCATTCAAATGTTTCTACATTTCACTACCATGGCCAAGTTGTGCATTGAACCAAACAAAATTGATGACACCTTAAAAAAGGTCTGAAGGTGATGTTTATCTGTGAGGAAGGAGGAATAATGCCCTTCATAGAGTGTATGACTAGAGGGCATGATAAAATTGTATTCAAATAATTCATTTGTTTAAATGGAACAAGCGAAGGGTTACATGGTAGGGTATTAGCTTTGAGATAAAAGAGGAGCTTATTGCAAAGATGATTGGCATTTCTATTGAAGGGGAAAAATCAAAAAAATGAGTAAAATGTCTGACTATGACACTCTCAAGTAGTTCTTCAAGCCCCCTAAGGAAGAACTAGTGAAGAAACAATGTATGCATAATAGGGAGGACCTTCTGGGCATCTAACCAGAAATTTTCCATATTATGATGAAATACTTCACCGTAGAAGGTAAGTTTATTGTCTTCTACTTTTATTATCTCCCCTTCCTCAATCATCTGCACAATAAAGACCTCAATTCCATTATGTTCTTTCTGTTACACTCTATGGAGAGTAGTATTGAGGCCATTCATAAGGGTAAGGAAAATATCATTCTACATCAGGGCCATATGTTTAGGTTGTACAATTTCCATCGTGTAAGGAAAATTTCATTCTGCTAGTCCCTCTCAAGTTGAAACTAGTAGGAAAAAGACCAAAACATAGTCTTCCTCCCCCTGGCTTTAGTACAAAAACAAGTACTAAACACACAAGGTCACCCAAAAAAGGAAAAAAAAAGTCTACATAGTTGAGTTTGGTGATCACATTAAGACCCCTAATGCTCGTAGTTCCAATAGAATTGCTAAGAAAATAAAAGCAAGGCCTAAATAAATTAGTACATAGAGTTTAATAACTTTGTTGTTAAAGCCACTGATGAGTCCTCTACCCCTTTTCTAGCAAGACCCATGAGTCCCCCTGGGGAAAAATCCTACTCCACACACCCCCCCTCCCCCCCCCCCCACCTCTATCCCCATTGTTGGCCCTATGAAAAATTCGACCCCTGTCCCAATCCCAATCCCATTCTCCCATAGGCTTCTTTCTAGGAGATTACAAAGGTGGACACTACCACCCCTAAGGTGGGAGGGATGTTGGGAAATAAAAAACCATTTTTTGATGCTCGAATGTTCAATTCAGGAGTTGAAAAATGATATGATCGAGGTTAATAGACGCATGAAAAGACTCCAACAAGTTCACAATCAAGGTCATGCATGTGTGCTTTGTTAGTCTTCACATGATGTAAAATAGAATCATTAGCACTAAGGCCAAGAGTAATGATGACTACAAGGAACTGTTTGAGTTCCTCAAGGAAGAGTGCATTTTTGTACTACCATCCAAGTGTCGAGGAGAAAATGCTAAACCTTAGTTATATTTTTTTGATAATTTTTGCTTTCTAGTTCATAACAGTCTATATGGCTTTAGAAACTTTTTAAACTAGATTTTGATTACCCACCTTGTGTGGCAAATTGATTATGTTTATTTATAGTTTAAAGACTTATATGCTAGTGCCTTAAATATACCGTACTATGGTTCATACTACATTTTTTTTATAGAGGTAAGAGTAGGGTTGCTATTTGGTGTTATGATTCTACTAGTTGCGGTTAATGTATTGTTAATGTGCTAGTTCTATCTATAAATGTGCTAGTTCTATCTATTCCATGAGCCAACATCCTCTTGTTACTTTTATTATTAAAAATATAATTATATAGAGTAAAGTAGAACAATTAAATTAAAAGTTAATAACTTCATACTTTATTTGAAATTGATTGATTAACTATTGTTTATTGTAACTTGATCTTTAAAAAAATTTACAATGTTATAGAAAAATAATTATTGGCCTATTAATCTAAGCAAAACTAATGTAAATGGCATAATCTATCTAATTCTTAAAAATAGTAAAAATATAATAGAATATTAGAGATTTGTAGAAATATATGAACTAATAAACTCTTATTCTAATTATTATTCTTTATTCTAACTAAAAAGAAATGAATAAATTGATTATAATAATTTTAATTGATTAGAATAATAAAGTAAAAAAATGATAATTTTATTAATAATTGATTAATATTTGATATATATTTTAGATGAGACTTTTAAATTAAAAATCCGAATTTCAATTTACAAATATTAGAATTTCAATTTACTAAGATTAAAAAATTCTAATTTTTTTTTTAAAATTTATTATATAAATGCAATGATACTATTATAACTTATAACTTTATTTTATTTTATTTTTAGTATACACTAATATTTTATTTTATTGTAGATAACTAAACATTTATATAAGAAATAGTATTAAGATATAGAAATTTTGGCTTACTACATTTTAGCCTTATAACAAAATATTTGAAGAAAGATATAAATATTATATTTTAACCTTTTCATTTTTTATTATATCCTTTTTCACGAAAACTAATGATGAAATGTTATATTTTAATATATACATTAGTTAATCGTATCTTTCAAAAATAAAGTATTTAAAATTTAATATAATCAAATACTAAGTGAGAGGTCATAAAATTAATATTTACAAACTCAAAACTATTTATTTCCATACATTTTTTTAAGTGAATGCTAAAATTTCGGGGTAGTGCTTCTAGAAAATTCGCTCCTCAACTATAAGAGCCAATCAAGTTTAAGTAAAATGTTTTTAAAAAATTGAGATACTAAAAATTTCAAACATTGTGAAAATCAAAATTTAAAATGAGAATGAAAAATAGTTAAATCTAATTTGTTGAGATATAAAAAATTAATCACTACATATGTAAAAGTGATTACAATAGTATCAGCCTATGGCAAATACAATAAGATATAAATAATCTTAAAAGATAATTATTGTGGCATATGTGTGCTTATAGTCAATTAAAAAAAGTTATAGATTTCAAAATCTTAGTTTAATTAAATGAAAAATGTATTTTTTTTGGACAGCGAATCAACAAATAAATGTTTGTTTTATTTTTAATTATGTAATTGTTTAGTCTTTAAATAAATTAAAGGCGATTTGTTTGAAATATGTCAATTTGATCAAATTGAAATAAAAAATAGTCAAATAATCAAATTTCAAACAAAAATAGAAATGAACAATAGCCAAATAATTAATTTTGAATATACAATCTTTATATTGAAAAAAATGTAATTTACAAAGGAAAAAAAGCAATTCATAGAAAACAAAATTAAAATAATTACAAAATAAAAAGTAAGATAAACATTTATTTGTCCATTCAGTACAATAGTACAAAAATCACGTCTTTCATTTAATTGCCATTGTTATGTTGCTTCTTAATTCAAAACCTAAATTGTATGAATAAAAGAAAAATCTGCACTTTCAAATAAATTAAATAAAAAATAAAAAGTACATTACTTACATTAGTTCTGATTTGTGGTTAAATTCATAGTGTGAATGTATATGTATTTCCACATTATGCAAATGTAGACAGAAGATTTAAAGTCATTCTCGTTGAAAGAGTCTTTAATACTTTTGCGTAGCGGCATATTCCAATCACCGGCAGAGTCTTTAGTACTTTTGCCTCCGCCAGCAATGCAATTTGTAAGAACACCTAGATAGATAAATTAACATGCAAACATACATTTAAAGCAAAATGATCAAGTTTAACATCCTTTAGCTTCATAAGTATGACACTTCATAAGTATGGCACTTCATGTTTGAAACAACTTTAACAGATGCTAATTTAGTTTATTAGGCTCTTGGAGAATAATCTAAACTAATCCCTACCACTAAGCAAGACAACAACAAAGTTCGGAACCATAATTAATAAAGTATCGGCAGGCTTAAACATATTGCATGTTTTAAAACTAAAAGAACTATAGAAAAATATAAACAAAGGCTTATCAGCCTTACAACCATTCAAGTCCGGCAACCAAATAAACAACATTAAAATAAAACAAAGGGAGCCTTAAGATTTCTTGGCCTCCTTCCTCCCCAGGGTGATATTTGCACAGTCTTCCATGAGGAAGTCTAACAACATATTTGAATCCTCTCACAACTACGGGAAATGTGAAGCACACTATCAATTATTAGTATATTGAATTGTTATGGTGCAAGGTATCCTCCAGACAAAATGTATCAAAAGTCGAATTTTTGTTCTTAAAATCATGATTTTTTGTCAATTTTTGTTGTTGTTTTCGGTTATACAACATACCGATTGTGAAGAACAAATGATGAAAATTTGAGCAAAATCCATTTTCAATTTTGATCAAAAATACATTTTTTCTCGAAGATAGTCATGTCCAATTGTGATACCATTAATTGCTTACATAATCTTGTACAAATACTACCTTAAGAATATTAAGATTGAACTTGATAGTGTATGTGATTGCATGACATATCTTATAATTAGTAGTGTTTAAATTCTTATTATATTCTTATCCTCCAGACAAAATGTATCAAAAGTCGAATTTTTGTTCTTAAAATCATGCTTTTTTGTCAATTTTTGTTGTTGTTTTCGATTACACAACATACCGATTGTGAAGAACAAATGATGAAAATTTGAGCAAAATCCATTTTCAATTTTGGTCAAAAGTAAATTTTTTTTGGAAGATAGTCGTGTCCAACTGTTATACCATTAATTGCTTACATAATCTTGTATAAATACTACCTTAAGAATTTTAAGATTGAACTTGATAGTGTATGTGATACATGACATATCTTATAATCAGTAGTGTTTAAATTCTTATTATATTCTTATAACTTATATTTTGCTGATCTTATTTTGAGAATAAAATTTTTATTATTATCTTTTAATATGTTTCCATTAAAATACTTTAATTAAAAATCTAATACACATGCTTTTAATTCTTCCAATTTACATATCATTTTCATAGATATTTTATACCCTCATCCTTAATAAGCAATGACAAATTATCTCTTTTGGAAAACAATTGAAAACATTATCTCTTGAATAATGACAAATTATCATCAGTAAAAACCAAATTAAATACACAGCCAAATCTTTTAAAAAGCAATAGGCATAGAGAAACAGCTGTGGCGAATAAAGAAACGACTGCCAAATTTACTCTTTTCCCAAGAAAAGGTTAAAAAATAAATGAAAAAAAAAAAAAATTTCCTCATTACTCGGAAAGCCTAGAGATTTTTAAGGCGCTTTACAGGGGGCGCACATGATTTACTTTAGCCTTAACCTGACTTCATTAAAGTTAAAATTAAAAATTCATTAAATTAAACAATAATCCCACTTCATTAAATTAAAAAATATAAACTTCACTAAGTTAATAAAACAATAATCCAACTTCAATAAAGTTTAAATTAAAACTTCATTAAATTAATAAAACAATAATCCGACTTCAATAAAGTTAAAATTAAAACTTCATTAAACTAAACTTGACTTCATTAAGTTAAAATTAAAACTTTTTAAAATCAAGTCAACCTAGATGAAGAGCATTTGTCCTATCTTGAAAATACTTCTCCTTGTCTTCGTCCACGGTAGATTCTAGTTTTCGCTTTGACCTTTTGATTATTAATTATTAATTAATTGACTCCAGTTGTTTTGACAGAAATAATGATTCGAAAGTACGGACATGGCCAGCATATCTTATATTTTTTTAATGTGATACTTTTAAAAAATTGAATCCATTATTGTACTTGTCATATGCTAGCACTATTGCATTCAGTTTGCACAATTACTAAATTAGTTTGAAATCTATCCACTAAGTAATGATTTTTGAATAATTAAAATATTTCTAAAAAAAATTATTCTTTTATAAATTTTATATTTTTGTACAAATTATATGATTGGCTCAACTCATTTTGTATTATAGGAACTTTTTTTTTAGTGCTCCATAATTGAAGGTAAAATAAAAGTTACATGGTAATAGTTGTATTAGTTTTAGTTTTTCTGTGCGTAAGTTTTGGCTAATCAAATTTTAAAAAATCAAAAAAATCTTAATATATATATAATAATAACATGGTCAATTTTTTGTACTTTGTAAAGATTATTTTCATCGAAAGAATATGTATGAATGAAATTTTATATATGAGATTATATTTACAAGATGTAAAAGCATCAAAGTAAAATTTATTTACAACTACCAATGAGATGATAAGAGTATAATGAGTTTTTACACTATTCTATTTATTGATTATGCTTAGAGAACTTATTAATTATATAAATGTTTTTTTCCATTTTTCACAATAATCACTTTTTGATTTTTTGGTATTTGAATTGGATTAAATTAAATTTATTTAAAAAATTACAATTTGTATTCAATACTTACTAATACAATTAATAATAACAATAAAGCAAGTACATGCCACTATGTGGCACTTGTCAAATATTATATTTATAAATAATATTAAATAAAATAATAATAATAAACATATGGCCTTTACGAACAAATCATAATGTCATATGGAGTGGGAGAATTTAGTAAGCATAAAAGTCAATTAATTGTAAGCATCTACCTTTGTAACATTGTAACAAATGCAAGCGCTGATACTTGCATAATTAATTATTAAATAGGTGTAACATAAGTATTATTTAATCTTCATTTTATTTTAATTAAAATTATGATACTAAATAATTATTCTAATAGTAATTATTATAATTATATTTTAATTATAATAGCTATTAATAATTATTAATTAGTTAAAAACTTATACTTTGAAAAATTAATTTAAATTATATTCATAATTTAACCTCCTTATAATATATGTCACGAACAACTATGGGAAGTGTTAAAAAATTGGTAATATCCTCCACTAGGGGCTAATCTTGCACTTATATAATTTCCACAATTCCCTCTACTCGTCCATAAATATTACTGTGTGGAAATTTCTACCCCTCATAAACCCCCCAAGAACCCTTCCAAAATACCTCTAAGAAGCCTACCCACAAAGCTAAAACCTCCCCTCCTGTTGGGTGATGCAAGATAAAAAAGATGATAACTAGGGTTAGAGGCACACCTAGAAATCAACCAACCTTGCAGAGTTAACACAACATAAGCAAATCATGAAGATATAACACCATAAAGGAGAGAGAAATAGAAATATTTCATTGATTCATCAAATTTTCATCATACATGCCCGATTGTGAGGCCTTCTAGGTCACGACTAATAAAAAGATTCACATATATAGATAAATAACCAGCAACATGCGAGATCTTGTTGCTAACTACAATTGGAACAATTGTTATTTATCATTGATGTCAAACCTATTGGAGAAACATTTACTAACAATGTAGAGTGCCATATCAGTTGATTGAGGAAGAGGGTTTGAAAAGAGATATAACTAGATGAACAAGTGAAGTTGTTGAGTGAAGAGGAGCAAGTATGATGGAATTACAAAGGGCACTTGACCAGTTAGTCTTTGACAAGATGATGTATTGTTCAATCATCATATGAAGTCTAGAAGTGTTGAGTCAAACACAAGAAAATCATAGTGAATAGTAGTTGGTCAATGAAGGAGCTAAAACAAAAAATTAAGGAACTTAAGAGTTAGCCAAGAAAAAACAATATTAGCTCAGTGTTAGTTATAGCCGAGCAAGAAGAAGGAAAAATAACACTGATCAAGCATAGTGAAGACATAATGAGCTAGTGGACATCGAGCGAGACAAAACAATAGAGACCAAACTACATAGTGATGGCCAAGTGTCAGCAAAAGTTACAGTTTGTGAAAGAATTGAGTTTGAGGTTGACATAGTTGAATTTTTAGATTATTCAAAATGTGTGGATGATAAGGTTTGATGAGCTTGTATATTTAATACATGAATTGAGTTTGTTATGAAATCAAAGGCAAGGATTTAAAGATAAGTTTCTAGAAGAATGAAGAAAGGAGTAGAAGAACAAAAAGATGGATAGATTCAATGAATCTAACCTAACCCTAAGATCTACATGTTAGAAGATTGGTTGGAAGCATGAATGTTGATGATGTTCCTATGGGGGAGTATTGTAGATATGTTACGTTCATGATTGAGTTTTTCATTGATGTCAACATAGTAGTTCTATCTAGTATTTGACAGAAAGATCAAGTTGGTACAGATGGCTAGTTGAGTATTCTAACTATTTGAGGTTATGGGAGATACTTCTGAGTATCTGGTATATGCAGTTAATGTCGGAAGAAAAAAGGATAATTCTAGAAGAAGTTATGTGAGTTTTGGTGATGTATGTTCTGAGATAGAGTTTACAGAGGAATGTTCTGGTAAACTTGTTATATCTCTTAGCAGAGTTGTTATTTTGAGAATTGAGGTTGAGGACACGAAGAAGACATGTTGATGATGATGTGGCTAAGCTCATTCATCATAATATTGTGTGTACAAAAAGTTATTCAAGTTGCAAGGTGGAAGATTAATGTTATCGCTAAGTGTAACATGTTCTTAAAGTGGTCCTATAATAATTAATTGAGAAGGTCTAACAACCGACTCGGGGAATTGTTTTGAGGACTTGGTATAAAGGAAGGACATTTTCCTTTATCATGGCATGGAATGATATGGTTTTTACAATTGATGATAAGCATCAACAAGAGTGGAATGCAAAGTTGAGCAGAGTAGTGCGAAAGTGAAGGAAACTTCATTGCCAAGGTTTTATTGAGTGATTCGAGGTTTGATTTTTGGATCCGGAGTTCATGACCTAGTCTACAAGGTCTGATAGTGATTGGTTCGATTGAAAAAACAAAGGAAAGGAGGACATAATAGTAAATTACTTGTTTGAGCAATGAGCTCTTCTTGTAGTTGAAATTGCATGTTTGGGTAGTGGGCTCTTCTTGCATACATTGTACTACAACTCCTGTAATGCCCCGCCTAGAGATCTTTGGAAACAAGGATGAAATACAAGCCAAGAATTTTTTTTTTTTTTTTTACAAGTATGAATGCACATGACAACATCATACAGGGATCACAACGATCACAATGGAAGACTTCACCACAATCCCGGCAACCAACGAATCTCCAAACGCCACTACCAAACTGACACACGCAAACAAAGCCAACAACGATAACACACTTAATAAGGGCACAAGAAACAACCACTCATCAAAAAAACACCAAGCTGGGGTAAAATGCAGAAACCTGAAATTTGGCTAAGCTTGAAATCCTGAAGCCCTAAAAATTGGCTAAGTTTGGATTTTTGAAGCCTTGAAATTTCTTAGAATCCATAGCTTATCTCCGAGAGGTCTGAAACCTATCTCAAAAGATTCGTCGCATATGTTAAAATATATCTTAAGTATAAGAAATTAAATATACGTCAACTTATACTTAAACGATATATTTTAAACCCCAAGAGACAACAACAGAACACGAAAAATTGCATTGAACGAAAACCACCAGAATAAAAAATGCAACAACATAGGGTCGAAGAACACCCAAAAGGGTATCCAAATCAACTCACAAAAAGATCGGATCCCAAAAAAAAGTGCCCGCTGCCAGCACACGCAGGTTTTTCACAAAAACTGTGCGACACTTTTTACTAAGGGAGGGCGACACTTCTCCCTTAGTGCACGCGACACTCCTCAAGAAGGAGTGTGATACTGGAAAATTATCGCACGACATTTCTCATGAAGCCGTGTGACACTCTTCCACTGTCGTATGATACTTCTCTAGTAATGTGTGCAATACTTTATAGTATCGTACGACATTCTTTCTATGGGCGTGCGATACTTTAACAATGTCGCACAATGCTGAACAAATGTCGCCCATAGAAAACAAAATCACTTCAAGAAACCTGAAAAAGGCTAAACACACAGAAAAAGCTCCACATCGGGGAGTACCGGATCCACATTTCGAGGCGAGAGCACTCGAACAATAACAAAGTAACTGAAAGATAGAACACTAGAATCTAACCATCACCAAATAGAAAAGGGAAAGGTACAGAAAGGAAACATCACATTCAACTGAAAGAAACATCGCAATAACATAGTTAACATTGCAATGAGCAAAATAACCAACTAAGTACGCGGTTCCTCCCAACTGTCAATGGCGTCATAGGACCATTGTGGGCCCTAGCCATCCCTCGCGTGTAACATCCCAAGCCACCGACCAGATCGTCGATACTATCGTAATAGGGACGCCACTACTAAAACATGCAACAATATAAGCATAAGAAAATCTAACATGCTAGAAGAAAAGCATAAGATAATCCTACAGTAGATAACATCACCTATCACATGCTAAACAATAATAAGCAACATATATACTACTAAATCAAATAACATCATCTAATCATATGCTAAACATCATGATAAGGGAATAAGTCAAGTAAACTAACGTCATCTAAACATGATATACAAGCATCCCAATGAAAGCATAAATCACAAGAAAGCATACTTCAGAACTCGAAGTACCAAGTGAGACATCCAACAACGGTCGCACTAAGATAAAGGACCATCTCTGTATACCAGTCCCTAGCAGTGGTGAAGGTAGCTACGCCTCCCAACCACATGGCACCTGTAGGTCCACACCTGCCGTGTTGATGGAGATAATGATCCAACCAAAAACACACAAAAGAACATCCATGGCTAACACTCACACCAGACAGTATGATGGCTGCAACCAAGAACCTAAGACAATGCAAGGAGTACAGGTGCTGGTCAGACACTCAAAAGGCTACTAAGTAGGGGCTGACATCATGGAGAGTCGCTTGGCATCAAAAAGCCCAAGCTTGGATTGTGTGTCCTCAAACTTAAATGGGTGCTCACACATTGTGTCCTCGAACTTAATCGGGTGTTCACACAATTTACTTATCTTAAGTTTTATTAACAATCACACATTTTATTTAGTTATCACTTGCTTAAAACTTATTATCCTCTGTCAACCTTCGGCGCCATGAACGCCGAGCTATGAGATAGAAGCCCCCTCCAGATGCTACCCTACCCTACCCATGCTCATCCTACAACAAGTGCCCGTGGGCATGCATACTCCCATCCCAACCCCAATGATCATAGCTTCCGAAAAATCCATGAAAGATTAGGCCTCGCAAGTCACCCAACAAATGTATGCGCACATACTCGTGTGTGGCGCACCACCATCACGAAGATCATAACACAAGGACAAGAATGAGAACACAATGCAAAAAAAACACCCAGCTGAAAGAAACGGATTCTACACAAATCTTAAAGCCAATAAAACCATACATCATTAAATCACTCAATTGGCCTCAATCCGAGAGTATGGATTCTACACGAATCCCAATGATGCAACAAGACCAAACATCATGAACTCACTCAAACGGCCTCAATCCGAGAGTATGGATTCTACACGAATCCAAGCATTCACGAAACAAAAGCAAGTTCCAATTGAAACCATAACAACAGGTAACAAATCACTCAACTGAACACAAAGTCGAGAGTACGAGTGTGACACGCATCCCAGTGCAACATAAAAGTGTAGAAGTGGTCTGACTGATATCCAAATGGATCATCCAAGTCCATGACCCACATTGTGCCAAGAAAACTTGAGAAAACAAGGCGGCATGCAAAACGAGGTAAAAACCCCAAATTTTAGAAAAATTCCAAAATTAAAACCCATTTGGCCTTTAGGTTCAAAAACCCCAAAAAACCATAAATAAAAGAAATCAGGCACCATATGCAAAAACGGCCAGCATAACGGCCCAAAAATCCAAACCCCCATTTCAAAAACAAGGAAAACATTCATACCCGATCAACTGAGCAGAACCAACAAACAGAAATGGAGGGGAACACTAGTTCTCATCCTCCTAACATACAGCTACAAGAAACGAAAGCAAAAACGGAGTAAAACCAATAAAACGGGAAGGCCCTACTTGATGGAAAAGGGGAAGAAACTGAAACCCGCACAATAAAATAATCAATCTGCCAAAACTACTAAAACTGACGGCAAAGCAAGAACTCCTCGAGCTGAATCCAACGAGACCAACCTCGCAAGGATCCCATGCTCACAGCTTCCAAAATGAACAAAACAAGAATCCTACAGAAGAGGATTTCCAAATTGCTCTCCAAATTTTAATTTTCAAATTGTGATAAGTGATTTATGAAATCACTTTTCCAATACTTATTCACTTTTTGGGTGAATAGTCGATTCTAGAAAATAGCTAGCTGGAGTAGTTAAACCCCAAATTGACCCAAACGAAAACAAGTTATTATCTGTAATAGAAATTCACCTAAGGCAAAGCTGCTAGAAATTAAATCTGAAAAGATTAAAACCCGAAAACCCCAAAACATAGAAAAAAAACACTTAACACTTTCGCGACAAATGTGAACTTCTAAATGCATAGACATGCTCACTGGTCTAATCACATAATGCAAATGAGTTCGGATTTACTAATCACCGAAAGGTTTTGATCTAAACAATAACAATAAGGGTACATCGACCATATAGGAACGACATGGGTAAATATGAATAGCTAAATCACTAACTCCATGTGCCACTGCCAAGGATATAAATCCTGCATGCTAAACAACATGATCAAGTGCAATTGCATATAATAACATAGCCGAAGCAATAATGCGTTAAATCACCTAATTTAACCATTTATTTAATTAGATTAAAATAATCTATTTACATCACTCACGTTCGCATAAAGCATAACAATGCAAGAATGAAGTAAATAACCATAGCATTAAATCCATCACATAACATAATCAGAGATATGTCCAAATACCAAGTAACCAGATATCAACATAAAATACACTGTCATCTCAAAATGGCATCATCATGCAATATGATTAACTGAACAACATAGTAGTCTAAAATCTATGATATTGAAATCAAAGTGTAACATCTGACCTTCAGGTCATCTCAAACATAACATGAGTAACAAATATCTCTCTAATCAGAAAAATAACAAGGTAAAAGTTCGCAATACCTAACCAAAGAATCCAACATGAACAATCCATTCTAATTACTTAAGCATTTAATAATGATTGATTAAACAACATTAAAAAGGGCACTTAAAACACATAAGCAAACATGGTCATAAACATGACTAACCACTGCTACAGGAACCTAGTCCAGTGTAGCATGGTAATAGTACATAGGTGCAATCTCTGCACACATCTCAGGGTAATCACGGAACAACCTCATGATACCACATCGATCCTGGTAACCACCGGCACAAACCTCAGTGAACCAAAATCACATCATAATCTCAAAGATCAGTCAAAAGCATAATCAAAGCAACTAATATAGAAACATAAATCCAAACACCTCAATGGTGTAGACCACTCAGGGTCACAATCATGATCCCATCACAACAAAAGATCAACAAGGTTGCATCCATCAGGATGACTTACAAAAGTCAAATGGGAGAGGCACTACAACTCCTAACAGGGTTGGAATCTCTTAATATGGATTCAAAGTCTCCTAACAGGGACTCATTGTACTAAATGTTGTAATAGGCTCCTAACAGGGTCCATCCTCTAACAAGGCATATTTATAATAGTACATCATCTTGTGGGCATCATTCCCACTTGGGTTTTCCCTCTGATCAAGGGTTTCCCTAGTCAACCTATCTGGTGTAATTGTCTATGTGCATTTTATTATGGTTTTTGTTTACTTTAGTTGAATGGTTAAGATTGTTTAAAGAAGATTAATGTTTTAATTGTTGGATAACTGATTCACCCCCCCCCCCCCCCCCTTCTCAGTTATCTTGTTGGACTATTGTTTCTAACAATTGCTATTAGAGCATCAAGTCCTTGAAGATAAATTTTAGCATCTTTGGGAGATCCATGGCGAATATGTTCAAGAAAGATAGTCCAAAGTTCGATGGAACAAATTATGATAGTTGGAAAGAAAAGATGAAGACACATTTCTTGTGTATGGGTCCAAGATATTGGGTCTTGACAAAATTAGAGAAGGCAATCATTGTTGAAAAAGATTTGGAAATTTGCATCGAGGCAGAAAGAGATCTTTTCATGTGTGGCATGAGAGCTAGAGAAGCACTATTGATTGCACTCCCTAAAATTGAGTACAATCAAGTAAAATCACTTGCTACTTCACATTTGATTTGGAAAGCTTTGGAAAATAGTTTTGAAGGTGATGCACACTCTAAGAAGTTGAGGCTACAAAGTTGGATTTGTGTGTTTCAAGATGCTAAAATGATGGAAGATGAATCTATAAGAACATTTATAGGCAAGACATCAGAAATTACTATAGGTATCAAATCTTAAGGAGGAATCAAAGAAGATGATGAGGTTATATGGAAGATACTAAAGACTTTAACACCACCATTTAAGTCAACAGTTCAGATGATATAGTTATTGATATCTTGTACTAAAGATTTCACAAAGGAGACATTGCTTGGAAGACTTCAAGCAGTTGAGAATGAACTCAGACAGTCCAGAGAATTGACCAAAATAGAGACAGCTTTTAGTGCCTTGAATATTCAACCTATTCTATCAAGGAGCACAAGTGCTAGAGGAGATTTTGCTAGTAGTAGCAGATTTGAGGAAGACAGAAAGATTGAAGGAGCATCCCTTCTAGTAAGAAGAGAAAAAGGAGTTAAGAAAATTTTTTAATGTTGGACTTGTGATGAATATGGTCATTATGCATCTAAGTGTCCTAAAAGAGAGAAAAAGTATAAGGGAAATTACAAACTTAGAAAAGATAAAGAGTGTTTGTATGCAAATGAAAATAATGATTTTGATGAACACACATTAAGTGCTACTGATGATGAAATTGGATTTGTGGCAATTAAAGAAGAAAGTACATAAAAGGTAGCTTTAATGTCACAGGTTGAGAAGAAATCTAATTGGATAATTGATAGTAGTTGTTCACATCATATGGCTGGTGACATGAACAAGTTTGTTGACTTCAAAAGTCAGGATGGAATAATTGTGAAGTTGGAAACAATGTAGCATGCCAAGTTAAAGGTATTGGATCTATAACTCTTGATGGTAAAACTAACACTGAAGATGCATACTTTGTCGATGGTTTGAAGCACAATCTTTTAAGTGTTAGACAATTAGTGGACAAAGGTTATCAGTTGTAGTTCACAAAAAAGACATGCATGATCAAAGATAAAGATGGAAAGGTAATTGGAACAAGAACCAGATTTAGAGGTAATGTATTTCAGTTAAATCCTACTGAAATGACATGTTTGGTTGCAAAGGTAGATGATAGTTGGTTATGGCATAACAGATTTTGTCATATAAACTTTGATAGTATTGTGAGGACTAGTAGAATGTTTTTAGCTAGAGATTTGCCAAAGATTGTAAAGCCTACTAACACAATTTGCAAGGAGTGTGTTTTGGCTAAACATAATAGAACTTCTTTTCCCAGAAAGAAGTTTACCACTACAACAAAGTTGGAGATTGTACACACAGATCTCAGCAATCCAACAAAGACTAAAGGATTCTATGGTGAAAGGTATTTTATGATTCTAGTTGATGATTTTTCTAGAATGGTGTGGGTTACATATCTTAAAGAGAAATATGAGGCATTTGATAAGTTTAAGATATTCAAGAATAGGGTTGAGAATGAATCTAGTACGAAGATTAAATATTTAAGATCAGATAGAGGAGGAGAATTTACTTCAAATGAGTTTAACATGTTTTGTGAAGAAAATGGAATTAAAAGACAACTATCAGCTCTAAGAACCCCTAAACAAAAGGGCATTACAGATAGAAGGAACAAGTTAGTTGCAGAAGCCGCAAGAGCTATGCTAGTAGAGAATGATGCATTCAAGACATTTTGGAAGAAGCTGTGAATGCAACAGTCTACACTATGAACAAAGTGCAAATTAGGAAAAATACAAACAAGACACCTTATGAACTGTGGTTTGGTTACTCACCTATAGTTAAGTATTTCAAAAATTTTGGTAGTATGTGTTATATAAAAAGAGATGATGATATTGTTAAGTTTGATGCAAGAAGTGATGAAGGTATGTTTCTTGGTTATTCATTGAAAAGCAAGGCTTATAGATGTTATAATCAGAGAACTAAAACTATTGTGGAAAGTGTGAATGTGAGAATTGATGAGAAATTCAGGATACAAGAGAGAATAGTTGATTACAATTCGGATAATGATGTTGTCACTAAGCAAAGGAATGTTGAGGTACTTCTTGAGACTAACAATGATTTGCAGAATGAAGGAGAGCCAATGTAGGAAAAAATCTTTGAACCTTCAGTAGAACCAAGGGTGGAGATAGAAATTCCTATTTCAGGAAAGAATATGATAAAGAATCACCCATTCGAGTAGATCATTAGAAGCAAAGACAAAGGTGTGATGACAAGAAGCAGAGTCAATGAAGAATTGTGTTTGATATCTCAAGTCGAGCCTAAGAATGTAGATGAAGCATGTAAAGATGATTATTGGAAACAAGCCATGAAAGAGGAATTGAATCGGATAGTAAAGAATGAGACATGGGAATTGGTCCCTAGACTAGCAGACAAGAATGTGATAGGAACTAAATGGGTATTTAGAAAAAAAAAAGAATGAACAAGGTGAAGTTGTAAGAAACAAATAAAGATTAGTATGTAAAGGTTACTCACAACAAGAAGGGATAGATTATGAGGAGACTTGGGCTCTAGTGGCTAGAAGATAAGCAGTAAGATTATTCTTAGCCTATGCAGCACAAAAGAAGTTCAAAGTATATCAGATGGATGTCAAGTCACCATTTCTAAATGGAGAACTTGAAGAAGAAGTATGCATTGAGTAGGTTGAAGGATGTCCTTTGACAGATGACAAGGACATAGTATGCAAACTTAGGAAAGCATTATATGGATTAAAGCAAGCACCCAGAAACTGGTATGCAAGGTTGGACAAACATTTGACAAAGCTTGGATATAGTAAAGGTATGATAGATAATAATCTGTATTGGAAAGAAATTGATGATGGTTTGATGATTTTGGTAATATTTGTTGATGATATCATATTTGTAGGTAATGATGAGGAAAGAAAGAAGTTTAATGAAGAGATGAAGAAAGAATTTGAGATGAGTATGATAGGAGAGATAAAATATTTTCTAGGAATACAAAATGTATAGAATAAAGAAGGAATCTTTATTTCTCAGACTAAGTACTTGAAGGATTTACTGAAAAGGTTTGGTTTGGAAACATGTAGACCAGTTGGAACACCTATGGTAGCTAGACACAAGTTATCTACAAAGGATGAGACATTACTATTGAGCAGAAGAAGTACAGATCTATGATCGGAGGATTGCAATATCTGACTCACACAAGACTAGATATAGTAAATATAGTTAGAATTGTTGCAAGATTCTAGGCTGATCCTAGAGCAACACATTATGCAACAGTAAAAAGGATATTTAGATATCTGAAGGGAACATCTAAGTTTGGATTGTGGTATGATAGATCTAATGATTTTACTCTAAGTGCTTATAGTGATGCAGATTGGGTAGGCAGCATGGATGATAGAAAAAGCACCAATGGTGGAGCCTTCTTTCTTGGAGGAAGATTGGTTTCTTGGTTAAGCAAGAAGCAGAATTGTACAACACAAAGTACAGTGGAAGTAGAGTATGTTGTAGCAACAAATAATTGCAATCAAGTCATTTGGATGAAGCAGATGCTAAATGATATAAGGATAGAGATAAGTGAACCTGTTTTCATACATTGTGACAACACAAGCATGGTAAACATGTCTAAGAATCCAATGTTGCATTTGAAGACTAAGCACATTTCTATCAAGTGTCACATGTTGAGAGAGAAAGTTGCAGAAAAAGAAATCAAATTAGAGTATGTAAGCACTAAAGAGAAGATTATAGATATATTCACCAAGCCTCTTCCCAAAGAGACTTTTGAGTATTTGTGAGGTATCTTGGGGTTGTGTCACTTCCTACATCAGAGTAGTAAATGCAAGAGTGAATCAGTCTAGTGTAATAGAGCACCATTATTTTTTGGACTAAATGCTAATGCTTCCTATATGGGGGAGTATCTGTGATGGACAAATTCATCTAGGACTCTTGTTGGATATTGTTATGTATAGTGTCTTTTGACACTCGAGCTAGTAAGAATCAGTTGTTGCAGAGTTTGATACAATAAGGTTGGTTGTTGAAACCTTTGACATTGATGTCAATGGGGGAGAATATTGCATGAAAGACATTATGCTGAGGAAGATGTTCGACATGAGTACAGTATGTTCGACATAAGCACAACATGGAATGACAATTTAAAAGAAAGCACATTGAGGTATATCAATAGCGAAAAATGATTAATGAAGAGGATTTGAAAAGATGAATAGTCTTTTGTTGGTATTCTTGGAACCAAATGTTTTTCATCTATGTTGTCATCAATGCCAAAGGGGGAGATTGTTAGAAGATTGGTTGGAAGCATGAATGTTGATGATATTCCTATGGGGGAGTATTGTAGATATGTTACATTCATGACTAAGTTTTTCATTAATGTCAACATAGTAGTTTTCTGTGGTATCTAACAGAAGAACAATAGAAAGATCAAGTTGGTACAGACAACTAGTTGAGTATTCTAACTATTTGAACTTATGGGAAATAATTTTGAGTATCTAGTATATGAAGTTAACTTTAGAAGAAGAAAGGATAAGTCTAGAAGAAGTTATGTGAGTTTTGGTGATGTTTATTCTGAGATAGAGTCTATAGAGGCATGTTCTGGTAAACTTGTTATATCTCTTAGTAGCATTGGTATTCTGAGAATTGAGGTTGAGGACATGAAGAAGATGTGTTGATGATGACATGGCTAAGCTCACTCATCATAATATTGCATGTACAGAAAGTTATTCAAGTTGCAAGGTAGAAGATTAATGTTATCACTAAGTGTAACGTGTTCTTATATTGGTCCTATAATAATTAATTGAGAAGGTCTAATAGCCAACTCAGGGAATTGTTTTGAGGACTTGGTATAAAGGAAGGACATTTTCCTTTATTATGATATAGAATGATATGGTCTTTACAATTGATGATAAGCAACAGCAAGAGTGGAATTCGAAGTTGAGCAGAGTAGTGTGGAAGTGAAGGAAACTTCATTGTTTAGGTTTTATTGAGTGATCTAAGGTTTGATATTTGAAAGGTTCATGACCTAGTCTACAAGGTCTAACAATGATTGGATAGGTTGATAGAACAAAGGAAAGGAGGACATAATAGTAAATTACTTGTTTGAGAAGTGAACTCTTCTCGTAGTTGAAATTGCATGTTTGGGCAGTGGCTCTTCTTGCATACATTTTACTACGATTCCTAATAGGGTTGGAATCTCCTAAGAGGGATTCAAAGTCTCTTAACAAGGACTCATTGTACTAAATGTTGTAATAGACTCTTAACAGGGCCCATCCTCTAACAAAAAATATTTATATTAGTACATCATCTTGTGGGCATCATTCCCACCGAGGTTTTCCCTCTGATCAAAAGTTTCCATAGTCAACATATCTGGTGTAATTTTCTATGTGCATTTTATTATGATTGCTATTTAATTTTGTTGAATGGTTAAGATTGTTTAAAGAAGATAAATGTTTTAATTGTTGGATAACTGATTCACACCCCCCCTTCTTAGTTATCCTTTTGGACTATTGTTTCTAACACTACATTATGTTTAAGTGGAAAAAGATCAAAATTAAAGGCCACTCCTAACAGGTTGATTAAATCATTTAATATGGTCACACCTAATAGTATGCTTTGTAACCTTTAACGAGGTTGGCTCTTAACCAAGCTCACTTTAGAAGAGTGAAAAATGGTAGCATGTTACTGGGAGATTTTTTCCAAATTGGGTTTCCACGTTAAATCCTAGTGTCATATATGTGTGAATGTTATAAGTGTGAGGCATGTTATTTACCATTATTTATTTTACTATTAGTCATTATATACCAAACAAAGAGTTAAGTAATGAAAAAAATGTTAAGTTGCTAATGAGTTGCTATAAGTACCAAATGATTTAATGAGATTGTTTAAGTTGTTTGAAGTTAGTAAAAGTTGAATTTGTACATCTGGACCTGAGGATAATTGTTTCACCCCTCCTCTCACTTATTCTCAATATTCTAACAACTAGCATTAGAAAATTTAATATTAGTAAGGAAAGTTTGAAGGACTTAAGCTAAAGATCAAGATGTACAAGAGAGAGGTACCTAAGTTGAACAAGGAGAACTTTCCAACATGGCAATGACTGATGAAATTGCATCTATTTGTAGTTGGAGATTCTACATTGTACTACCTAGAGAATGAATACAATGAAGTTCATAAACCCATGACTATTGAAAAAATGAAGGAGAAATAGGAGCATAATCAAATGGTGATAGATTTGGTATCTTATCTGAGTTATGTTGAATTTGATGATGTAAAGGAATGTACTACTGCACAACACCATGGAGGAGACAAAAATATGTTGAGAGCTAATGCTAAAAGATTGTGAGGAAAATTTGATGACACGAGAACGAAAGAAGGTGAAACTATTGCTCAGTATTGTGGTTGAATCAAGGAGGTCGTGAATGCTATTAGAGAAGTTGGAGGCATCATATCTGATGAGATTGTAATAAGTAAGGTATTGAGGACTTTACTTCCCATCTGTGCAATTAGAGTATCTGCAATTCAAGAAATGAGATGTACTCCTAGTAATGATTTGACCTTGGATAGTCTAATTGGTAGACTCACTGCATTTGAGTTGTCAAATTCTGATAATTATTCCCCTCATAGTATTAAATGTTCTTTCAAGTTTCAACTAACCCTTGATGGATATAAGAGAAAGAAGAAAAGAAGACATGTGGATAGTGATACTGAATCAGATGATGATCTTGATGATCTTTAAGCATCATTGGCAAGAAGGCTACCAAGAGGAAAAGATAAATACAAAGGTAAACTCCCTATTATCTGTTTCACATGTAACAAAGTTGGGCATATTGCTGCAAGATGTCCTTACACAGATGAGAAGGAAGAAAGGATGGATAGAAAATATAGAGAAAGAAGAGAAAGAGGAGAAAGAAGAGACAACTGAGGTAGCAAAAGTTGCAAAGGAAAAGGTAAGAAATCATGTTACATTGCTGAAGAAGATGGTTATGATAGTGATATTGATGAAAATGATGAAGAAGTTATAAATGTTGCAATGAAAGATGAATCTGACAAAGATGAGAAAATTGCATTGATTCCACATGTGAATAATAATTAATGACATATGGATAATTGATAGTGGTTGTTCACATCATATGATTGGTGATACAAGTAAGTTTGAAAAGTTAGATCATTATAATGGAAGTAGTGTTAAGTTTGGAAGTGATGCACCATGTTATGTGAAAGGTAAAGGATCAATTCTACTAAACGATAAGATTAAATGTGACAATGCATATTGGGTTGATGGTTTAAAATATAACTTGTTGAGTATGGCATAGTTGATAAGTTTAGGCTACCAAGTTGAATTTCAAAACACAAAGGAAAATATCTATGATGCTACTGGTGAACTAATTGGAGGTGGTGATTAGACAAGAGGTAACTAGTTTTATCTAGACCTATCTGAAAATACTTGTCTATTCACACAATTTGAAGAGATTTGGTTATGGCATAAGAGGCTATGCCATGTGAACTTTGATAATGTGGTAAGCATTAGTAAGATGAAAAGAAGAGGATTACCAAGATTGAGAAAACCTGATAAAGTGATGTGCAAATAATGTCAAATGGGAAAAATGATAAAGTCTAATTTCAAGAGCAAGATTTATTGTTTTGATGATATTTTTGAATTGGTTCATACTAATTTATGTGGTTCTATTGGAGTGTAAAGTTATTACAGTGACAAATATTTCATTCTATTTGTTGATGACTTTTCTAGAATGATGACTTTGATGTTTCTTGAAGAAAAATATGATGCATTTCAAATATTTAAGTGGTATTTGGGTAGAGTTGAGAAAGAAATAGGAAAAATTATAAAGTGCTTGAGATCAGATAGAGGAGGTGAATTCATATCAGACGAGTTCAACATATTCTACAATGACAAAGGAATCAAGAGACAAATGAGTGCACCAAGGACTCCACCATAGAATGGAATAACTGGAAGAAGGAATAGATCAATCATGGACTATGTAAGGACACTAATGATGGAGATGAATGTTTTAAGAAATTATAGGAGAGATTCTATAGAAAATGAAGTTTATACTCTGAATCGAGTTCAAGTGAAGAAAGGCACAAAAAAACACCTTTTAAACTATGGCATGTCTATGCACCTAATGTCAATTATTTCAATATTTTTGGAAGTAAATGTTACATATTGAAAGATACAAGAAAAGAAAATCTTGATGCAAAAGGTGATGAAGGAATATTCTTAGGATATTCCACTAAAAGCAAGGCTTAAACGTGTTTGAATTTTAACACTAACAAAATTGTGGAAAGTGAATATGTTAGAGTTGATGAATTTTTAGAAAAGAATGAAGAGGAATGCAAGAAAGAACATGAATACTACAATAATTTTGTGTACATATATGAAAAGGAACCTAACACCTTACCTGAACCATAAAAAGAGATTGCCAAGCATCAACAACTAGATACTGCCAAAGTTCAACAAGAGAGCTCTGTCGAGCATCGAGCTATAAGTGATGAGTTTTAGACAACATAAGCCAAACATCAGAGAGAAGATACTAAACACTAGCTAGACCATGCCAAGTTGTAGCTAGAGACACTTGTAGAAGAAGAGAAAGCATAACCTAATGAAATACATGAAGAGGAAAGATGATATGAATCTATCTTAGCAAAGTATTTAAGGAGGAATCATAAACCAAACCAAATCATGGAAGAAAAGATTCAGGAGTCATGAAAATAAGTAATTTGAAGAATGGTGCATGTTTACTATGTGAGGTAGAACCTAAACTAGTTAAATATGCTTTGAAGAATGACGAATAGATTAAGGCAATGAATGAAGAGATTAATCAAATAGAGAAGAAAAAAAATGGACATTGGTACCCAGAGCAAATGATAAGAATGTGATTGGACCAAGTGGATATTCATAAATAAGGTGAATGAGAAAGGTGAAGTCACAAGGAGCAAGGCATGACTGGTTTTTTGTAAGGGATATGCACAAAAGGAAGGGATTGATTATGGTGAGACATTTTCCCTAGTTGCAAGGTTGGAAGGAACTTTTCTTTCATATGTTGCATACAAAAGATTCAAGGTATATCAAATGGATGTCAAGTCTACATTTTTTAATGGAATCTTAGAAGAATAGGTCTACATTGATCAACCTAAAGTATTTGTTGATCCCAATAAGAGGAATATGGTATGCAAACTACACAAAGCATTACATGGTTTGAAGAAAGACCCTACAACATGGTATGAAAGGTTACACACTCATTTGGTGAAAACTAGTTTTGCAAGAACGAATGATAATATCAATCTGTACGTGAAAAGTGAATATGAGAATAAGATATTGCTAGCTAAATTTTTTGTTGATGATATAATATTTAGAGGACATGATTTTTTGTGTAAATCATTTGTTAATGAGTTGAACAAAGAATTTGAAATGTCAATGTTTGGAAATATCAAGTTATTTGTTGGTTTACAAGTTTATCAGATGAATAAGGGTATTTAGATTACTCAATCAAAGTATATCAAGGAGCTATTGAAGACATTTGGAATGGAGGACTCAAGACCGGTTGGAAAACCTATGGTTACTAGTCATAAATTATCAAAGAATGATGATTCAACCGAGGTGAACCAAATATTATACATGTCAATGATTGGAAAACTACAATATGTTGTACATAGAAGACTTGACATTGTATTAGAAATTGGTATTTTTTCTAGCATTTTGCTAATCCTAGAGAAAATCATAGAAGAATTTGGACTATGGTATATGAAGAGTGACAAGTTTGAACTAAAAGTGTATACAAATGCTAATTGAGTTGGAAAAATTGATGATAGAAAGAGTACAAGTGGAGGTGCTTTCTTTCTAGGAAGAAGATTGATTTCATGGAAAATCAAGAAGAAAAATTGTATTTCTCAATGCACAACAAAAGATGAGTATGTTGCTGCAGCAGTCAATTGTTCAAACATTGTGTGGATCAAGCAATTGTTGACAGGTATGAAGGAAGAGATTACTAAACCTATTGTGATATATTGTGATAACACAAGTGCTATAAATATATCAAATACTCATGTGATGCACATAAAGACCAAACACATTGCTATAAAGTATGATTATTTGAGAGAGTTGGTACAAGACAAAGAAGTAAGACTGGAGTATGTGAACACAAAGGAGAAGATAGCTGATATATATTCACTAAGGCATTACCTAAGGATGATTATGAGTATCTAAGGGGTAAGTTAGGGGTGATTCCCCTATCTGAAGAAAGCTAAGAAGAGATGATGCATTGCATCAACTGTTATGATCAAAATATATTACACATTGATGCAAGAGGTCATACTTTAGGAGCTACCTAAAGATTATGAAAATATGGACTCAAGCATAAGGAGTCAAGTAAAAAGAGAGAGTGATATTTATATTAGTTAGATAATGATAGATTGAAGATGATATGTATGCTAGAGAAAAGAGGGAGATATATGTGAGTGGGTGATTTCTTTGCATTGTTGTCAAAGAAGGACATAAGTTATGAAGTTACCATCCTATATCTACACGGAAGAGACATAACATATATGAAGTGATTGTTGTGAAAACATGGATATATGTCTAGAGGTGTTGCAATGACACGAGGGCTAGCTAAATTAAAAGATGAGATCCACAAGAGGTCTTGCCAATACAATTGGTAATAGAATTGGTGTTAGCATTAAAGAAATATACATTTTTTATCATAGAGGGAGAAGTGTAAGTGAGTTCTAGATGAGATTCATAATAGAACTAAGGATATTAATGAAGATCTGTATCAAATCACAGAGGGAGCTGCTAATAATAAATCATGATAATGTCTTTAGAATTTGGATGGTAACTAGAGGTGTTGCCATCAATGCCAAAGAGGGAGATTATTAGAAACTACAACTGGAACAATTATTATGTTGTCATTTATATCAAACCTACTAGAGAGACATTTACTAATAGTGTAGAGTGCCATATTAGTTGATTGGCAAATAGGATTTAAAAAGAGAGATAACTAGATGAATTAGTGAATTTGTTGAGTGAAGAAGAGAAAGTATGATGAAATTACAATGGGCACTTGATTAGTTAGTCTTTGACAAGATGATGTATTGTTCAATCATCATATAATATATAGAAGTGTTGAGTCAAACACAGGAAAATCATAGTGAATAGTGGTTGGTCAATGAAGAAGCTAAAATAAAAGATTAAGGAACTCAAGAGTTAGCTGAGAAAAATAGTATTAGCCAGTCTTAGTTATGGCCGAGAAAGAAGAAGAAGGAAAGATAATAGTGATCAAGTGAGCTAGTAGAAGCTGAGCAAGACAAAACAATAGAGACTGAGATATATAGTTCTCACATCCCAATTTTTGACCTAATTTAAAATATAGCCATTGAGGTTCACATGAAGTCAGTTGATAGTTAAATTTGTTATAATCCTATGAAATTTGTTATAATCCTGTCAAAATTTGGGATGTAACATACCATTCCCCTTGTGTTTCATTGTCCTCAATGAAATTAAAATTGCAATGAACATTATAAAGGATTATTATAAATTGAAATGTAGCATACCATTCCCTTTTGTGTTTCATCGCCGTTGATGATCTCTGCAAATTAGACACTAAAAGAATATTCCAAATACATGATGTATATATAGCATCATGATATCATTTCTTTTCAAAATTGGATCAAAATCTAAATCATAATCAAAACTCAAGGTCCATTTTTACTTCAATGTTTTCTAGAAAGACACTTGCATGATATCATAAAATTAAACACATACTCACTTGAGTTAACTTTACTGCACTTGTAGTTACTTCAACATTACTTGAGTTGATCATGTTGTAGAATATTCTATTTTGATTCCTATCATACTCATGTAGATGCTCACCATACCATTAGTTTGATTCCTATATAGATATTTTCATTTAAGAGAATTTTCAGGGTTCAATAACTGAATGTAAGATAAGTATTCAAAACTGGTATTCTTCAACTAGGAAGTTCTAGATCATAACTTGATCATAATTTAAATCAATTATACATACCATTTGGCATATGGCACTTATGAATGGCTAGATCATCCTTGCAAAATTCTAGATCACCTAAAAAAGGTTAGTGAATCCATGTTTTTCCATTTATGTAACCTCAGCCTTTTTACCCATCTTATCACAATAACATTTCATTAGAATAATCATCTCATGATAGAATATACACTTCATCTCCAAAACAATATACAATAGCTCAGTATGTAAAGTCAACATCACATGTGTATTATACATGTATAATAGTGTGTCAAAGGTTAAAAGCATGATATACTATGCAGGATCATCATACATCTAATCAAGATCATAATCATCTAAAAAAATTCATAAGATTCTTATTGAGTAGCTCATCATTCATCTATAAATATCTGGAAGTTTATCTTTTCCATTTGTGTGACCTAGGCTTTCACGCCCATCTCGTCAGTGTAATGTTTCAAGGAAAAACTCAAATCAAACAAAATTTTACATCTGTAAACAAGCATTGATAGTTTCAATTATGTAAGTGTGTTTACTCCATACTGGAGCACAAAAGTGATCTTGTCATTTAATCAACATTAGGAAGGATGATGGTTTGTGATTTTGTTTTCCTTCAGGTCCAATTCAAAATAGATAACAAAATATGACTACCATTTCATATATATAGGAATATAATTGCATAAAGTAAATGTTGGCAACATTCATCTAAAAAGAAATATTTAGTCATCATCAGGGTTTTAGATAACATCTCATCAAGATTGTAGGAACTGTTTTGGATTGCACAAGTCTCGAAATTGGTGAGAGGAGAAGCATTGACATAGGCTTAACCTCCCAACCTTGGACCATACTTTTCCCCTCACATTCTATCAAATTAGAATGGCCCTCCCTACCTTGGGATCAGGCTTGGGATGTTCTTTAGTCCAACTACTTGAGCATACTAGTGTTTAGAATGTTTGCTCAGTTAATAGGCATGTCTTGCCTTACTAATTGGTGCCACTGACAATATTGTGATCAAAAGATGGCACATATGCCTATAAACTACCTTGGCCAAGGATTTCCAATGGGCTCAATGACTTGATCACCACCGCTCGACTTGCCAATCAATGTCATTTCTGATTCTGATTCATCTTTATGATATTGCAGTTTATCCATCTGTCCATTTCATATCATCTCAACCCTTCCTAACTATTCTGAATGATTTCCCGATATGATTTTTTAGTTTTGATTATAATATCCAATTATGTAAAATAAATTTTTTTCAACATTACATTTTTAGTTTCTCAATAATAGTGTTGGGCCCAAGGTTCTAACGTTGAACCTAGCGCTCTGATACCATATGTAACAAGCCATCTTTCTTAGGTCTTAATTAACAACTAACATATCCAAGAATTATAGATATTACTTCATTTTCTTAGGAATACAGTTATGTCAGTCATGTTCATGTCAATGAGATTTACTATTAAAATCAATTAAACAAAATTTCATAACTAAGAACTTAAAACACTATCAATGAATTACTGTAGAAATTAAAATCCACATACTATGGAATTCGAACCCAGAAATCATTGTAGGGATGCTTCTGCAACCACCCAGGTTAGTCCACAAATACCACTATAACAATATCAAATAACAACTTCCATCCAATACTACTATATCAAAATCAAACGACGATTACCATTAAACACCACTATGTCAGTTAGGGCATCACATACCACTGTATCAATTAGGGCATCAATTACCATTGGATCATTTAGGGCATCAGATACCACTATATCAATAAGGGCTTCAGATACCACTAAATCAATCAGGGCTTCAAATACCACTGAATCAATTAAGGCTTCATATACCACTATATCATTCCTTTCCTTCTGATTTCTTAACTATGGCAATAACTTAAGATTAGAAGATATGCTCATATTCAATATTCATATAAATGAAAGACTGAAATAACAATCCATCAAATAAATCTATCTCTCACAACTAAATGTAAAATAACTACAATGATAATATAACTCAATTAATCTTACCTTCTTGCATATACATCATAAAAGTGATAATACCTATTTTCGACAAACAATTGAATGTATAGCTTATCTTTGTCTGTTGTACATCCGACAACTTGGGGAGAGGTGAAACATTTTCAAGGGCTTAACCACCCAACCTTGGACCATAACTTATCCCCACACAATCTCCAGTGATAACTTAAAGAAACCCCTCCAAAAAAAAAAGCCTAAAATGCTGGCGAATCAAACATTTTGTGGGTAGGAAAATTTTAATGTCGAGGGCAATTTTTTTGTTCCATATAGGGAAATAAAATATTATATGCTGGCGATTTTTGTCTCGCCCTAGAAAAAATCATTTTAAATGTGGCGAATTAATGGTTTTTTTGGCCAACAGATAAATAAATGATGGCTATTTTTTCCCTTGCCAAAAATAAATTAATAATGTCAGAGGTGAATTACTTGTTTTGTAGGAAAATGAATAATAATGGTCTTGGCTAATCTTCAGTGGTAAACTGAATATTTTTTTAATCTGAAAGTGAAATTTGCACATGTATTGGCTAGTGACTATACTAACTACTGAGTAGTCATTTCAAGTATCAACTTGTGTATTGTCTTAGGTGTGTTATTAATAATGTCATAACATCGTTATTTCAGTATCACTATTACCAAGTTAGCTACCATCACTTTTGTATTGATAATAGTAAATACAATAATTTTATTAACTGTTGATTAGTTGGAAATCAATGATAGAAGATGCATCTCGGGGCCACTTGCTTGAAAAGACCTAGAGTCACATATAATTCTCTGGAATGGAGACACGTGGAAAGATTTGCATGCAAATCATTAGTCAATGTCAAGCACTATCAATTGTCTAACATTAATGCCAGTACATTTCGACATTTCACACACTTGAAAATTAATAGGAATACAAAAAAATAAGATATGAAATATCGCGAACGCCAAAGAATTAAATGCAACTGCCATTAAATAGCCTCTTCAATTCCTCTTTCATTATAATTTCTCATATTCTTCAATCTAAATTCAGTTTGTAGTTGCAGTTTGTAGAGTTTCTTGAATCTTAGTCATGGATATGCCAATTTGCCTCAAATGCACTATAATGGTTTTGCAAAAGCCCTTTCTGGGTATGATTCCTGATGATGTCCTTACCATGGTTTGCAAGGTAGATGCTTGAAGTCCTTTTATCCATCATGCTATATTCATGGTACTCAGCCATGAATTCTTGAGAGATGATAAGAGGTACTATGTGTGCATGGATATTACTTGCCGCTTCATCGCGTCTCTTCTTGACCTTGGAGGCAGTCAAATAGACATGTTGATGCTTCTGCATAATATTTTTAAGGAAACATTTTTAGAAGATGATGTCAAAATTTTTGTATTGGCCGAGCAGATACTAAGGCCGAACATTGGCATCCCTTTTGCAGATGGAGCAGACAAGTGCTAGGAGGAAGGCATAGGGTGCATTATACATAAGCATCATTTCTTGCTTGGCATGAACAAATGGCAATTGACTCGCCATCGAAAGTGGGCGTGGCTCAGAAGGGATTTCCTATGAAAATGGTTGTTGTTGGACGACATTAGCAAGACTGACTTCACATGGCTGGACGAGTTCAATGACATCATCTTCTTCAACAGATTCCTTACAGATGGACTTGAAGACCTTTCTGATTAAAGGCTTCAAGCCCTCGGCTCCTCAACCCGCTCATGCTTCCAACCTCCCTAGTTCCCTATTTTATTTCCTTACCCATTGCCCTTAGGGAAAAAAAATGTTTTAAAGATATCTGTATGTTTCTTTGGATTGGGCCTTGCTCTTTTTTGAAAATTACAAAATAGTAAAACTAGGCTGATTTAATCAGTTATTTTGAATATCTATGCTATGAATCATTACTATGTACATTGTATAATCTAAAATATTATCAATGAAAATAATAGTTTTTGGCTTCTCAAATCATTGTTCTTGTTAGTCTATGACTTTGTAAGTTTGTTTTTGGCATCTTGATTCTCAATGCACTGTTGAAATGTTACTATTAGTCTGCGACTTTGTTAAAAATAGTTAACTATTAATAATTAACTATTTATGTTTAATCTGATTGGTTAAAACAAACGGAGCTTCAAGAAAAACTAAAGATTAATAGA
The DNA here is from genome assembly GCA_028749045.1 of Cupressus sempervirens. Classification (NCBI taxonomy): domain Eukaryota; kingdom Viridiplantae; phylum Streptophyta; class Pinopsida; order Cupressales; family Cupressaceae; genus Cupressus; species Cupressus sempervirens. The sequence continues at coordinate 233,657,027 of CM053793.1, forward strand.
TTATAACCTTAACAAAGTTAAATATAATTTTGATAATTTATGTGTCAAATTTTTATTTCATACCTATCTTGTCACCTATTCCTAACTTTTTTTTCATTATGAAATCTTTTAAATGATGAAAAATAGTTTATAAACAATTATCACAATTTTCAATATATGTTAAATTTTAATAATTTATAGATTTTTTAACTATATTATATTTTAATTTTGAAACTAAATAATAAATATGAATAAAAATATAGCATCTGCAATTACATTTTTAAATTGTAATTATTTTATTTACATTAAACTATTGTCATTATTATTATTTCATGATATCTTGCACCAATTTTTATTTATAAAATTTAATATATCTTCATTGAATTTTTCATATCATCTTTACAATAAAAAACTTATGATAGAAAATAAAATCAACTCTACAATAGAAAAGAAAAATCCTTTATTTATATATATTAAAACTATTATAACAATAATTATTTTTTGATCGGTAATAGGTTTGATTTTATTAATATTATAATAATAATTACACCATGATTATAAGGTTCATAATTCTTTTTAAGGGACCATCCTTTACAAAAATATATATCACCTATACATTCTAAAAACAAAAAGCCTCTGCTAGGCTGATTTTTTTGAAAGTCATCACTCCTTTCTAAAAAAGACCTCTCCTAGGTCATCGCCCAAATAATCCTCGAAGCTCCCAAAAAATACAATCATTGATTCGTTCTGCTACAACATCCTTGTTCTATAGTAACTTGTTTATTTTTAAAATTGCCATTTTAGAGCCAAAATGACCTATGTTGCAAAAACTTCCTTCCTTTAGGCCTCTCGCTCGCCAAAAACATCAGATCAATGTCGCTTTAAAATTGCAACATTTTGTTGTCTTCTTCCAATGTCTTCCATCAAAACCCCAGGTGTCATTGTCCTTTCAAAATTTAACATCACCCTTCTACTCTTCATGCATGTGGACATTCCTTGCTGATCGTTTTCCTTTAGGAAATTTTTATGGAATGGTGGCCACCTTCTTCTATTTCTTGTGGGCCAAGATTGCACATTTGAGTGCATGCCATGCATGGCGATGCTCATTTGTGTAAGCTTCTTGATCTATCTGCTCATGTGGCCAGTTTACAAAAGGAAAAATCTCTTTTTCAACACCTTTTTCCTCATTTACATATCCTTCACTAAAATGAAATGGCCATCTTAGATGCACCCACTCTAGTAACGCATCCAAATTTGGAATTAGAACTTCCTCAAAAAGCTCCCTCATTACCTATGCCACAATTTTCTCATGATCTCTAACATGCAAATCCCACAACATTATCATTACTACTATATCCACTTGAACCTTCCAACGGTGGTCATCTTCATGGAAAAATGACCCTAATGTCTCCTGCATAGCTTGAACCACTGCCTCTAAAGGAAATTTTACCATTTTCTTCAACTAGTGATTCACTACACTCCCAAACAATGCTTTTTGTTGCTTCAAATTTTTAAAATAGAAGGTCAGCTCAATTAGACTTGCACCAGAATACCATCGATATGCAAACTTATGGAGTGAAATAATGTTTCTTCGAATCCTTCCTTATTTTAAAGATTCTGCCTGAAATCCTGACTATTGCATAAAAGAAGGATCAATGACTTGAGATGAATTTCAGACCGATTTGGGGAATGCTTTCCCATGTGCCTAGATTCATTTAGAATCATGACACGTGTCAGGTCATTGCCAATCAAAAGACTCGGTTAATATTATTAATAATTATGTTTATAAACAATTATCAGAATTATCAATATATGTTAATAATTTATAGATAATTAAACTATATTACATTTTTATTTTGAAACTAAATAATAAATATGAATACAAATATAACATTTGTAATTATATTTTTTAATTCTATTTAAATTAAACTATTGTCATTATAATTTATTAATAATTATTAGTACTTACCAATAGCTACTAGGCTTAGGGCTAAGAGCTAAATATTTCATTTTCAATGTGATCCATTAACGTTAATATTTTTTATTTTTTTAATGTAAGTGCATTGGTTTATATTTTATATTGTAATAATGTATTTTTTAATAAATTATAATATGTTTTTTGTCATTCAATTAAAAATAATATTACTTATATTATATAATCATTTAAGATTTTTTATATTATAAAAATATTATTATTATTATTTATAATTATTTATTATATAATAGAACATATAATATAATTATTTATAATATAATATAATTATAACCATATGATATATATGTAATAGAACATATATATCAATGATTATATAATATATTTATGAATAAAATTTAAATTTAAATTAAAAAATATGATTATATTACATTTTTATTAATTAAAATATTTTATGTATTATAATAAATTTATTAAATTTAAATTAGATTTATATAAAAACTAAAGGCAAGTACTAGTGGCACTTGTTTCATATCTTGCACAAATTTTATTTTATAAAATTTAATATTTCTTCATTGAATATCAATAATTAAATTAACTCAAAATTGGGACACGTGTACTACAAGATTCTACCCAAAAATTGAAATCCTGACCGTTGACTAAAAGAAAGATCGATGACCCGAGATGAATTTCGGGCCAATTTGGAGAATGCTTTCCCAAGTGCCTAGATTCATCGAGAATTGTGACACGTGTCCTTGACAAGTGTCACGACTGACAGCCATTTGTCACAATTCTGGATGACTCTTGACAACAGCGATATCACTCCACAAATTCACCCAAAAATCATATTGAATCATCAATAATTAAGTTCTATTTTTATTAATTTATTTATTTAAAATGAACAAATTTATTCAAATGTATATCAATGTAATAAATTTTTTCTTTTTAAATTTTTTATTATTATTATGTACATTACTAAATTATTGAGTCTTGACTCTTTATGTCATTTACATGTACATTATACATACTATTAATAAAGTACCTAAAACATTAATTACTTAATACTTTCTTTCAACTATTAACCCTACCTTGTATGTTCATTTTTTTAAAGTCTGATACGATAGGGTTTTCAAATTTCAATTTTTCTCAAACTAGAAAAATTTTGTTTTGTGTTCTGAAGACTGAAAGTGTGAAACTTGAGTATTAGACGACAACACCAATTATCCAATCTTGATTCTGGGTATTTAATTTTTAAATTTTTTTTTTATTGCAATTTGTAGCAATAGAAATCTTGATTTTAACTATCTTAGGTTTACACTTTACAATTATTTTAAATAGGGCCTAAAGAAGAATTTTGTGTAATAACCAGTAGCAGGCATGAGAAAAACAAAGTCAAAAACCTCACATACGAGTGCAAGCATAAAGGAAAAGAAACACATTATAGAACTCAGGCAAGTGCTACAAACCCCAGGTTTCACTAATGAATGTCATGATATTTTTGATCTTGTTATCCATGGAGATTTAGAAATCATGGGAATTAGACATTCATTGTTTAATAAGTGGAAAGATCCATTGAAGGGGAGAAATTCTTCCAAATATAACAACAGTGTTCGTTCACATACAAATAAACTAACTGCTCTGGTTACTGGATTAGCAAACCTCATTGTACTCGAAGTATTCCCTTGCCCTAAAATTGTAATGCTATGTGCTCAGAATTATGATAAAAATGGAAAGGCAATTGTAAACCAAAACACTTAGGAGGAAATTTTATCCATAACTAAGAATGAATTTTTCACTTTGTTAGACCTAGGGCTAGGGTTTAAACTAGAAAGCTCTAATGAGCCCATTGACTTGGATAATCTAGCACAGGCTAATGACAAACTGGAAATATTTTTTTAAGATTCATTTATTAAGGGTTTAATAAATTATGAGCCCTCTACTAGTGTTACACTGGACATAGACCATAAGCCTCCTTATCAGTATGATATTTTTGTGCCATGGGTTCATAATACTATTTCTTTGTTATCATTTTGTCTAGGATTAGATAGTAACAGGGAAGTGGGGGCCAATGTTCTTGAAATGATTTATAATATCCATTGTCGAGGTCAGTCAGTTGAGAAGGTAGATGTAAGATATAATTTTGTTCAGCACATTGTTGAATATATGCAACAACAATTATTGATGATTAAACAAAGTACAACTACAGGCAAGACGAAGACATTTAGGTTCACAAGTTACTTGTGCTACCTTCTTTTAGCAAAGCATCGCCCAATATTTGAGACAGAGAACAACAAGCTTGATATTGAGGTCTATAAGTTTGATGAGAAAACCTAGAAGAAATTAGAGACTCCAAGTCCAGTATATGAGTGGACACATAAGATGAGGATGACTGCTGCAAATAAAAACTATAACTATTTTGTAGACTTCTTTTTGGCACCTATTTACCAAAAAATCACAGGCACTTCGCTGCTTAGATTGTCTGTGTCTTGTAAAGATTGCATTCAATTGGGAATTCAGATTCAATTGGCTGATTGGTTCTTCATAGAAGAGTACACTATCTTAAGGTTTTAGGGTTTAGCGATTGAACCCTACAAACTTCCAATGCATGTTACAAAAAGGGTTTTTGTAGTGGAATATGTACAGCAAATGGAGAGCGTAGATGAACTTTTTAGTGGGCAACAAAAGAAAATGATATTTCCTTCCTTGCCTTTCGCAATTGGAGGCCTCACATTTGAGAGAAAGGCTTTCAAAGTGGCAAATGAATTGGTAACTTTTTTTGGCTTTGATTTTGTCAGTGACTGAAATTATGATCCACTGAACATAATAAAAAATAGACTTATTTCCAATGGGAACTCTATGAGAAAATATCAACATCAAGAGATGCCATTGATAGAAAAGTTTAAAAACAAGGATTCATGGGATGAGGTTAAGAAAGAGACGGAGAAACATGCAATAGAGAATAATATTTCAATGCAAGAATTGTCATCCCAAATTATGACATTGCACAAATCAGAGCCTCTAACATACTTAAATTTCTACAAGAAAGCATCTGAAGCTTCTAAGAGGTCTATGCCAAACGAAATTAAAGAGGCATGCACAGCTGAAATGTGGTGTTAAACCAAGATGATTGATTTTTGGAAAATGAGGCAAAATTTGGGTGAACCAATGACATCGACTGATTTTGATAAAATTGAGGAGGATGAACTTTTCATCAATTATTGGAATAAAGAGCATCCAACTATACTATATGATTTTGGAAGTGATAGTGGTAATAAAAGACAAAAGGACCTCAAGTTTGATGCCGACATTCAAGGTATTTACGATTTCAGGTCAACCAGGGGTAGAGATATTGTTACACTTCAAATGAGTGATTCTGTTAAAAAAATGTATAGTAAAGGGGCAACTATGATACAAAAAATGGGTTATGCAGGTATAGGGCCCATTGGTACAAGTGGTGAAGAGATTTGGAATCCAGTTCGAGTACCAGACCCATCCAAAAGAGGATGTAATCCAATCATTGGACTCTCTGAAATTGAAGATGATTCATCTAAAAAGGGAAAAAAACATTATACCTCTACTTCTGAAGGTCATCCCAAAAGATTATTTGTTAAATCTTCAAATCAAGTTGTAGTTGATACCACTAGCACTAGCATGGATGAACCTTGTGCAAAAAAGAAAAAAGTTATGACAATTACATCGTGAGCAATGTCAATGATTACTTCACCAATGTATGCATTAGTAGCTTCTATACAAAATCTAGAAAATAGTCCTAAAATGCTAGGATTTGGAATGGGCCATCTTTAGTCTATTGGCAATCCTCAAAATACAATTGTAAGTGGAGTAAGTTTAACTAGAGTTGGAGGAGCATACAACGGTATAGCTGAAAATTCACCTTTCAAACACTCAATTGTGTCAACAAACCCAGATTTTAGTTTTAATGAGTTTGCATCAAAGTTTAAACAGACAAGTGAAAGGAATAGGCAAATTATGAAGACTTTGAAAAGTGATGCAGTTGTTGAATGTCAGGGATATACTAATAGAATATTTCCAACATATGATCCAAACAATGAAATGATGAACTTCATGGCTATTATGCCCCTCGGTAGAGATAATAATCCACCACAAAATGTAATAAATCCTAATGATATACATGTTTCCAGTCTTCAAATGGATTTGTCAAAAGTGAAAAATATTGACAAAATCAATATATCAAAAGAGAGCAACAAAATGGTCTACTCTACACTTCTGAAAGAGGAGAGGGAAAACAAAAGGCTTACAAAGCAAATAGAAAAGTTACAGGAAGACCTTGATAATGTGAAGGTGAAGGAGAAAGCAATAGACAATAGGGTCAAAGAATTGCCAAACAGGATAAAGAAATCTTCTCCTATAGAGGCAATTGTCCAGTAAGAAAAGATGAATGAATAAGTGCAAAAATTGACTAAAGAATTGGATGAGTGCCAAAAAAGACTTCAGCATAAATAAGCCTCTACTGCACAGTTGTTCAAGTTTGTAGAGAGTAGTGCACTAGTCAAAAATAAATTGAAATTTGACCTGGACTATGCTGTCAAGGAAAATAATATTTTGAAGACTGAATTGGAGAATGAAAAGAAACATTTGGAGTCTAGGGCAAAGATGGTTTTTAATTTGCAAAAGAAATTGGGGAATGAGAAGAAAAAAGAGGAGTCTAGTGCAAACACAATCCACAATTTAAATAAGCAATTAGAGAATATGAAACTAAAAGAGGAGTCAACTGCAAAAACTATTAGTGATTTGAAGAAGGAATTGGAGAATGTGAAGAAAACAGAGTCTAGTGCTACTGCAAGCACTAACACAATCCACCACATGAGGAGGGAATTGGAGAATGCAAAGAAAAAAGAGGAGTCAACTACAAAGAAAATCTTTGATTTGAGAAAGGAATTTGAGAACCCGAAGAAAGAGGAGTCTACTCAAAGACTCCATGATTTGAAGAAGGAATTGGACAATGCAAAGAAAAAGGAGTCCACTGCAAAGACAATCCATGATTTGAAAAGGGAACTCAAGGATGAAAATAAAAATGAGGTAACTACTACAAATACAATCCAAGATTTGAAGAAGAAATTGGAGGATGAGAGGAAGAGAGCAACTAATTGGTAAGGAAAACTAGAGGAAATACTGAAAAAGAGTGAAAAAGAGATGTATGAAATGAAGAAAAAGATGGAGAATGTAATGGTAGAAAATAGAATGACCTCTTCCAAAGGCCATCATGTGAAGGATACTATAATAATCATGGTTAAGCTTATCAAACAAGAAAATTGAGACAAAATAACAAAGAACAGTGATAGTTTGTTTGAATGGCTTGATTTAAATAGCAATCTCAGACTTGTCTTTGAAAATGTAAAAAGTGATATTGTGTGTAAAAGAAAAATCTTCACCAATTCCTTAAAAAATATTTTTGACCAAATTTTGAATAAAGTAAAGAGATCCAGTGATAGGGATTTGGCAAACCATGGAATAAACAACAGCTTGGATGCCTCTGTAATGACCATTGAAGTCAGTCACCATTGTGAACAAGTAACAAAAATAGGTGAAGCTCTCAAATCTGCTTCCAAAGAATTGATGAAGATGAATAACATCATATTGAACTTTTTGACTACTAGATTACCAAATCTAGCTAACTTAGACAACACATTCATTGGAAAATAAAATTACATGAAAAGGTTGCAGGACAACATGAATTCTAATTTAGGCAACTTGCCTGAGGAAACTATTACCTATTTTGCCCCCCGCCAAAAAATTTGAATTCAAACATTTGAGCCCACCCAACAGTCGCTTCCCATCTTTAATATTATTTTAATTCCCTGGAAATACAAAAAATAAAATGATTAAAACCTTATGGTATTTCTTTATTTCCTAATTTGTTTCCACTAGCTTGCAACTTCCCATGCTATTAGATCTTTCATGATCTATGGTGGGCACTTTCCTGCATTCTCAAAATGCACTAATTTTACATAATGCGGGGAAGCCCCTTTGTGATGCATGGCAGGTGGGTCCATCTTCTTTTGTGGGCCAAAGAAAGGAATAAACAACAGTATAGCTAGCATTTTGATTGGCGCCCACTTTCTCGCATTCTTTCTTTTTTAGACTTCCTAAAAATGTAGGTAGGCACCCTGGTGACACATGTGCTAACGATGTCACTGAGGATATTCACGTAGGTTCAAAAGGTATGGGTTATGTACACTGTCAAATCTCCCAAATCAAGGGTTGGTGCTTACCTGTAATATGCAAGTGCATGAGTTTTAAGCAATGCAGGCAAGCACCTTGTTGCCATGTGTCCTTGTGGGGTCAGGTTATTGTGAAGCCATAGGGTGATGCCAAGATGGGGTCGGGTCAGGCTGAGTCAGATGCTGAGTGGTTCGTGGGCCCAGAAACTTTAAGGGGGCAAGTGCAGTATGATAAGATCTTTCATGATCATTGATCTCATGGAGATCAATGATCAATGCTTTCCCACATTCTAGAGATGTGAGGAAGTTAAACATTGTGGGGAAGCACTTGAAGGACAAGTGTCCTTGTAGGCTCGAAGAGATACATTACGGCTAGGGCATTGGCAGTGAGGGCCAATAGTTATGAGACCGTCACGGTTAGATTTGGGAGGTGGCACAATTAGTTATGAAGATGTGGTCAAACTCGGGAAGACCTTGCGAGGTGGTGGAAAAATAAAAGGCTATTAGCCCATGTGGCCCATTTGGGTCATAAGACTTAGTTGACCTGCTGATTTTTCTAACTAATAAGCCAAAAATGAAGGAAATTGAGTTTTCTTGCATGATTTGATCCTCATGATCAATTCCAATTACTCTTGAATGAATGCTAAACCTAGTAAACAGCAGGAGAACACTCCACTACCCCAGCTTATCCACCTACTTGGTAAGAATGGTTAATGGCGTCATTTTTGTCAGGACCCTGTTTTAATGAAATATCAGGTTTCATTGTATCTGAATCTGTACCCAAATCATATTTTCTCCAAATTTTTATCAAGACATAATGGCAGTGGTTGTGGAGTAATTTCAGTTAGAGAACATCTTAGTTATGCCTAAGCTATAAAGGCAATTTTTGTAGATTTTGTATTGGTCAACTCTTCTCTATTTTTTGTGATATTGCTCTGCAATTTCACTGTAAATTCCCTTTGCCTCTAAACTATATGACATTCTACCTTATCTCCTTCGGCCATTGATGTAAAGTGTAAGAACTATTTGCCTCTCATTGGTGTATTGTAGAGATCTGCAATCTTGCAAGACTGTATCTCTTTTGGCCTATGAATGGTATATAAGTGAAGCCTCTCTTTCCTTGTGTCATTCATTTGGGTTTTCTGATCTGCATGTGATTGCTACATTAAAGCAAGTCTGGACATGTATATCTCTTGGTGTCATGATGGTTCAATAGTGCATGTATGGGCAGAGATTGGTTTAAACACTCTATTTTGGTGCATCACCCCCTTAGGTTAGAATAGGTAGATTTGCTTCTATGCATTCTTTCTCCCTTTTCCTCTCCAAGAGTAGTTAGGTGCACCCTGATAGTAAAGGAAGCTGGCCTTCTCTAGAGACTCAACCTAATAGTTCAAGTCCCATAGCTTGGAGGTTGTTTCCATGTTTCACAAGGTTGTCCTTAGATAAAAATTTTGGACAATGGTGCAAACCTTTGTGACAACAATTTTTGGTATGCCCGGTGCGACACAGAAGATTCAACTATATAAGTCCGCTAGTTAGCCAGTTGATCTTGATACACTAAGAATTTGGGTGTTATTCTTAGTACCACTAGCCTTTGGAGGCATCCAATTAAACACCATGTCGACTCTAGTGCAAATCTACTAGTTTCAAGCAGAAACAGTTCTGGTATGTAAAGATCATCTTTGATCTTTTGTGATTTTCAAGTTTTATATGAGATTGCAATTTTCTATGAAACTTTATCCATGGATACAATTCATAGAAATAGTTATTATTCACCCCCATATCATTAAAATCTTATTTCTCAGCCTTCATATTGCCAATTTCAATCTCAACCCCAAGTTGCTTATAGCCAAGCCGCTCAAAACTATTACTCTCTTCCTACATCTACTCCACCAGTCCCAAAATTCTCATATGAGAAGCTTAAAGATATGATGTTGGAGCTCCAAATGAAGATTTATTGCAAACTCCAGGAGGGGAGTATGAGAATAGACCAGAGGTTGCGTGAGTGAGGTGAGTTGTTGATGAACCTTGATAGGCAACTTGATGAGGTTGCAAGGCAACAAGAACTTGAGAGACAACAGCAGGAGATGGTCTACCAAGCCTATCTCCAACAAGAAGAAGAAGAGAGGGAGAGACAAAGAAATTTTGAGGAGAACTTTGCAAGGCAAGTTACTATAGCAAGAGAAGAGGAAATGAGGCTCCAGCCAGCTCATTTTCAAGCCAAGGAGGTAGATGCCCCCCATTTTCCAAAATATGTCATCCCAAGCTTTAAGAAGCACCCTCCCTCACAATAGCCTACTATTGTAGCCCCTCCACCCCTTGTAAGAGAGATTTGGACTAGTCATGAACCTCCCAGACCTATCACTATTTCTCTATTTCTAGGTGGGCCGGTTGTATGGACTCCTAATGGTCCAAATATGGAGTTTGGGAGAGTGAATCCAAACCCACAAGGATTCCATGTGAGGAGTTGCAGACTACTAAAGAGAACAAAGAGGAGGCTATTGAGTCAAAGGAAGAGGACCCAATCCTCCTATTTGAAGAGCTTCCCTCTTTTTTTGAGGAAGAAGAAGAAGACAATAAGGTTGTTCCTCCCCTTGAGGAACAAGTCATGGCTTCTGAGCCCTTGCCAGTGAATGAGGATCTGCTGCTAGAAAAGGAAAAGAATCAATTGCTATAGCAAACAACCCTGTATGATGTGGAGGATGGACAAGAAAGCCTCAAGGATAGATTTTTCCTTCAGGAGGAATATGCTAACCTGCATGAGGTTGCCCCCTAACCTATGGATGTCTTTGAAACTATAATAGAGGAGATCAATGATGAGGATGATCTTTTGGATGAGTTGGATGCTATGTGCTCTTCCATAGATATTTAACCAGTATCTCCTATATATGAGGAGCATGTTCCACAACAAAAACAAGTGAAAGGTCACACCATACTAGTAGATCCAAAGGAAGTGGTTCATGAGCAGCATGAACAAGATGTGGAAAAAAGTTGTTTACAACAAAAGGAGGAGCCATTTATGAACCAATTGAAGACTACCATTGTAGAGCACAGTCAAGTGGTCAAGGATGATTCCTTTGGCCTTACACCATCAAGAGGATGCCCCATAAGGTATCTAGCTCTGCAACAAATCAGCAAGTTGCCCCCAGTCATGCTCACTCTAGAGCATGAGGAAGATTATCACAAAGAGGAGCAGGTATGTTTTGCTCCACAAGGCAACACCCTAGTGTTGGAAAGCTTCACTCTTTTTATCATTGGGAAGGAGGTGTTCCATGCGGTAGTATCCCTATCATACCTATTGATTCACCTAACTTCCATTATGCATGGAACAAGAAACCAGTTGATAAGGAATGAAAGCTATTTTAGCAAACCAGTCAATGGGTTTGTTTGACCCCTCTCTCTGTAAATATTTGTATATATTAGAGTAGTTTTCTTTCTATTGGTTTCCTACTTTCCAAGAAGTGCATGAGCACAAGTTTCTCTCTGTGAGGTAGCCAGTTTTTCAAAGTTTAGATTGCAAAAGTTTTGGTCTTTGGTTCTAGTTGCAAAGACAGGGCTTTTAGGGTTTTGTTCCCGCAGAGGTAGGGTTAGGGTTTCATAGTGTGAGATCCATATTTTTTATGACTCTATAGCCCAATGGATTCATAAGGCCACTGGTCATATGCATAGTTGGCTTGCGTCCCCTTTGAGTCACCAGAAATGTTACCTATTTTGCCCCCTACCAAAAAATTTGAATTCAAACATTTGAGCCCACCCAACGGTCGCTTCCCATCTTTAATATTATTTAAATTCCCTAGAAATACAAAAAAATTATTGATTCACCCCCTCTTAGTTATTCTAATTATTCTAATAGATCTATGCCCTCCTTCTATAGATTCTAACTCCTTACTCTTCTAATATCGACTAATTTCTAAACCTAGACCAACACCCTCTATTTATTCTTGCCAAAATGGATTACAGAAGATTCTAGATCATCATAGTAAGGTGGTCAATCACATAAAGGTCTACATGCATCCCAATAACCAATCCAATACATTAAATTATGACCTCAAATTAAGTACACAAATCATCTCACACATGGAAATTGGATAGACAACTTGGTGAAAGACATCATCAAAAAATAACATAAAAGGTCACCGAGGCATTCAATGAATACACAATAGAAACACTCAAAAAAAGAAGAACCTGAGACACTCATTGAATGAAGGTAGAAACACTTCCACCATGCCTATTCAAAACAAAGTTAGCAAGAAGGTCCACAAGTATAATCAAGCACACATCTATCGAGTAGGATATCAATGTAACCCATGATGCTCCTACATTAGACAACTAGGGTTGAAAAGAAATGATTCTCCTAAATTATGAGTGCATCACAACCTAAGATGAATCCATCTTAGATTAATAAATCCACACAACATCTTCAACTGGTCTATCTTTCAACTTTACTAGATACTCAAAGTAATCCCTTGCCCTTGTACCCTTACCAACTCTTTGATCGAAAATATGCTCTATCTCACTAGTCTGCTTCTTAGGATAATCACTTGGTACTATCAAATTATCATCAAATTCATGAGACTTATAAAAATAAAAAACATTAAATATAGGAGATATATCCATGTCATTAGCTAACTCAACTTCGTAAGCATTACCACTTTCAAACTTCCTTAAGATTATGCAAAGACCAAACTTCCTCATTTTCAACTTACTATATATGCCAACTAGAAATATACCTTTCTTCAAATAAACCATCACCTCATCAAAAACATCTAAAATCATATATCTTCTAGACTTATTTGCATTCTCCTTGTATCTCTATTTATTCTTTTCCAATTAATGTTTTACCTCTTCATGTAAAGACTTCATAAATTTAGAAAATTCATCACCTTCAACACTCTTCATTTCATAAGTAAAACCCTACAAATATGATATACCTCAAGGCTGCATCCCATTAACAATCTCAAATGGTGTCTTTCCAATACTTATGTTTACATAATTATTATTTACAAACTCTACTTGTGCTAATACTAAATCCCAGTTACTCAATTAATCCGCAACTAAGCATCTCCATAAATTTCCCAAACTTCTATACATAACCTCTGTCTGTCCATCAATTCATGGATGAAATGTAGAATTGAACCTCAAATTGGTATCCAACTTCTTCCATAAATTCTTCTAGAAAAATCCAACAAACTTACTATCTCTGTCAGATACAATACTCTTTGAAAATCCATGCAATCTACAAAATCCTTTGAAGAAAATCTCATTAACATGCACCACTTCAAAATTTTTCTTACATGGTATGAAATGTTGCATCTTAGAAAATTCATCAACAACAACAAATACATAATCATATCCTCTTGTAGTCTTTGGTAAGCCAAGAAAAAAATCCATATTGATATCATTCCAAGGTTTCTCAAGTATTGAAATAGATGTATGTAATCCATTATTCTGACTTACTCATTTTGCAACTTGAAAAAATACACAACTCCTTACAAACTTGATGCAAGAGCATCCTGGGTTGCACTACTATCCTGCATGTTTTAAGTTTTCTTAGTTTCTGCTGAGTTGAAATGTCTTGCATTTTTGAGTTCCTTTGGTGGTTGAGTTCCTGAGGTTGTTGAGTTCCTTTGGTTTCCAAGTTCTTGTGGATGCTGAGTGTCAGTATCTTGTGGAGTCTTTGGTTGTTGAGTTTTCTGTGGGAAATTTCCTATTGAGGTCAACCTTTGCATTTAATTTTATGATAGATATCTTTTGTGATCCAACTTATGGTTTATCTTAACATTTAATATGAGAGTTTGTTTCGTTGTATTGCAACATGCCGACTTGTGTCCATGCCTTTATTTTAGAGGTCTTGGTTAAAGTCTTAGAAATTATCTTAGGGAGTAGAAAGAATGTGAAGTTTGATGATTAAAGATTATTATTGAATTGATATCTATGGTCATAACCCTAAAGGCCTTACAACTGAACATGTAATTGATCATTGGATGAATACATGAATGAAGGAATTTTTCTTCCTCTATCTCCCAAGTTGTTTGTATATGTTATTGTTTCCATTGTGTTAACTTTGTGCAGGTGGTTTGGATAGATGGGTGTGCCTTTGACCCTAGTTCTTCACTCCTTTCTTGCATTAGGTGGTATCAGAGTAGAGGTTTGTCCTTGTGGAGATTGGATTATGTAGAAAACTAAGTGAATTGGTTGTGGGGTAGTAGATATGAGGATTTGACCTACAACTTGTAGAGGGTTACAATCTTGCAGTAACCTAATTTGTAAAGATGGTTCGAGGTAGAGGAAATGTTGATAATGCAATATTAGATACATTTAGACAAATTGCAGCTAGATTAGATGTTGTAGAGACAACCCAAAGGACAAGAGTACATCTTGATGATGTAAGAGATGATGAAGTAGTAGCACCAAAACCTAATCCAAAACCTAAAGAAGACCAAGATGAAGCAAGGTTGTTGAGAGTGTTGTCTTGAGAAAATTCAAAGCTTGTTGTAGAAGTCATTCCTTATGATGGAAAGTTGGATACCAATACTATGTTAGATTGGATCTCTGAAATGGAGAAATTATTTGAGTATGAAAACACTCTTGATAATAGGATGGTGAAAATTGTAGTTACAAGGTTGAAAGGTCATGCTTCACTATGGTGGGAACATTTGTAAACTGATAGAAAAAGGAGAGGAAAGGAGAATATCAAGACTTGGCCAAAGATGGTGAAAAAGGTAAAGAAAAAATTCCTTCCTTAAACATGAGTGTGAAGGAGTATACTGATGAATTCTATAGATTGGACATTAGATCTAGACATGTGGATGATGATGTTGAGAAAATTTCAAGGTACATAAATGGATTGAGATTTGGAATTCAAGATGAAGTAAGTTTTGTGAAATTGGAAAGTGTGGAGGAAGCATACTAATGTGACTTGAAAGCTGAGGAGATCTTGACAAAGAGGCATGAGCAAATACAAAGAGGTAGAGGTGGTAGATTTTAGAGAGGCTGGGGTAGATCTTATGGAAAAGGTGGTAGATTTGATAGTTTTGTGCAAGATAAAGGCAAATTTGAATGGAAGAATGATAAAAAAGGCAATATTGAATGGAAAGGTGGCAATTTTTAATAAGGAGATACTAATTCTTATCGAGGAAGAGGTAATTCTTATTCTAGAGGTGGTTTTTATGGTAATTATTTTAGATGTGGTAAAGATGGACATAGATCCTTTGAGTGTAGATTCTCTGAAAGTGGACAAGGCAATAGAAATATTGTGACTCAAGGGGACACTGAGGGTTCACCAAGTGGACCTAAGGCTGGATAAAATATGATGGTGAGAAGAACCTTATGTAATAAGGGTAGTGACAAGGAACCCATTTTAAGGAGAAGTCTTTTCAAAACTAGATGTAAGATGGCTGGAAAATGTTGCAAGGTAATCATTGATAGTGGAAGTTCTACAAATTTGGCATCATAAGAGCTAGTTACAAAGTTGTAGTTGTAGAGGCTAAAGCATCCTAAACCTTATCATGTTTCATGGATCAAGGATGAGCATAAGATATTAGTAAGTGAGCAATGTATTATGAAGTTCAAGATTGGAAATTACTTTGATGAATTTCTATGTGATATTATGCCTATGGATTATTGTCATATTTTTTTGGGTAGACCTTGGCAATATGATAGATATGTTGTACATGATGGAAGATTGAATCAATATATTCTTTGGGTGAATGGGAAGAAGTAAATATTGTTGCCTTTGATTGAAATTCTAGATGAAGTTAAATGTACTACTGTGAGAATTTGTATGGTTAATGGAAAACAATTTTAAAATGAAACGAAGAAGAATCAAGTCTACTTTGCTATCATTCCTAGAAGACCAAGTTATGCCAATAGCAACTGAGTACCAAAAAATAGTATCAACAGAGTACTAGTCAATGGTGATCGAGTGACAGTAGAAACTAGTACTATTGACTGAGTGTCAGTAGAAATTGTAGAATTACTAAATGAGTATAAGAAGACTATTGAAGAGGATATACCTGATGGTTTATCTCTGATGCAAAGTATAAGTCATTGTATGGATCTGATTCCTAGAGCTAGTTTTCCAAATAAAGCACCATATAGATTGACACCTACAGAGAATGAAGAACTTAACAAACAAGTGCATGAGTTATTGTAGAAAAGTTTGATCAAAGAAATTTTGAGTCCATGTGCTTTACTTTCTATATTAGAACCTAAAAAGAATGGAGAATGTGTATTGATTCCAAAGCTATTAACAAGATCATAGTGAAATATAGGTTTCCTATGTCGAGGATGGATGACATAATGGATTGTTTGAGTGGAGAAACGTATTTTACCAAGATTGATTTAAAGAGTGGCTATCATCATATCAAAATAAAAGAAGATGATGAATGGAAGACTGATTTCAAGACAAAAGATGGTTTGTATGAATGGTTACTTATGCTTTTGGTTTGATTAATGCACCTAATACTTTCATGAGGTTGATGAATGAAGTTCTGAAAAGATTTTTGTGTAAGTTTGTGATTGTTTATTTGGATGATATTTTGATATTCATTAAGTCTAAGGCAGAATATTTTGAGCATGTTAGACAAGTATTATAGAGATTGAAAGAGGAAATTTTGATGATTAATCTGAAAGTGTTCTTTTATGCAAGAAAAAATTGTGTATTTAGGATTTTTGATTTCAGCTAATGGTTTTAAGATGGATCCTAAGAAGGTAAAAGAAATTTTAGAGTAGCCTACACTTGAGAATGTGGGTTAGGTAAGATCATTTCATGGTTTGGCTAGTTTTTACAGAAAGTTCATAAGGAATTTTAGTTTTGTTTGTAATGCTATGACTGAAACAATGAGAGGAGATAAAAAAGAATTCAAGTGGACACATGGAGATGATAAGAGTTTTGAGACTTTGAAACAAAAGGTTTTTGAATTACCTGTATTGGCGTTTCCTGATTTTGATAAGGTATTTTAAGTTGAATGTGATGCAAGTGGTAGTGCAATAGGAGCTATATTAAGTCAAGAAGGAAAACTTGTTGCTTTCTTTAGTGAGAATTGAATGATGCCAAAAGGAAGTATTATCTGTATGATCAAGAATTTTATGCTATTGTACAAGCATTGAAAAAGTGGATACATTATTTGATTCCTAAGGAGTTTGTATTGTATACTGATCATAAAGCTTTACAGTACTTGGGAAGTCAACATAAATTGACTCAGAGACATATGAAATGGGTTGAGTACTTGTAGACTTAGACATTTGTTATCAAGCATAAGAGTAGAGTTACTAACAGAGTTGATGATGCATTGAGTAGAAGATGTTCTTTGTTAATTGAGATGAAGGTTGAAGTTCTTGGTTTGATGAGATGGAGTTGTATGATACTGATCTTGATTTTTCTAAGATGTGGAGAGAGTGCAGAGCACCTAGTTTGACATAACAACCAAGTAAGTTTGATGAATATTTCATTCAATAAGGTATGTTGTTTAAAGAAATTTAGTTGTGTATCCCTAGAAGTTCTATGAGGCTAAATTTGATTAAGGATAAGCATAGTGGTGGATTAGCTAGACATTTTGGAATTGATAAGACATTGAGTTTGCTAAAGGATAAGTATTATTGGCCTCAAATGTATAAGGATGTTGAAAATTTTGTAAGGATTTGTGGAGTTTGTCAAGTGGAAAAAGGAGTAAGTTAGAATACTAGTTTGTACACACCTATTACTATTCCTAAGAAACCTTGGAGTGACATTAGTATGGATTTTGTTCTTGGATTACCTAAAACAGTGAAAGTGTATGATTCTATATTTGTGGTTGTGGATATATTTTCTAAAATGGCTCATTTTATACCATGTAAGAAGATATTAGATGCTAAGAATGTTGCATAACTTTTCTTTAAAGAGATTATGAGATTGCATGGATTACCAAGAAGTGTTATTTTTGACAAAGATAGTAAGTTTGTTGATTTTTTTTGGAAGATTTTGTGGAAGAAGATGGGTATTGAGTTAAAGTTTAGTTATACATTCCATCCATAGATAGATGGATAGATAGAGGTTGTGAATAGAAGCTTCGGTAATTTGTTGAAATGTTTAGTTGAAGATAATCCAATTAATTGGGAGATGATATTGGAACAAGCTGATTTCACATATAATAATTCTAGGAATAGGAGTATAGGGAAAAAACCTTTTGGGATTGTTACAAGAATGCAGCCTAGAGGAGTATTAGATTTGATGGATGTTAGTAGTGAAGAAAAGTGAAGTGCTACAGGGGATGAATTTTCTAATTTTATGGAATCTTTGCATAAGGAAGTAAATTTACAGTTGGAACAAAGTAATCATAAGTATAAAAAGAATGCTGATAAGTCTAGAAGGCATCATGTTTTTGAAGTTGGTGATGAGGTGATGGTTTATTTAAAGAAAGGAAGATTCCCTATTGGAACATATAGTAAGCTGAAGATGAAGAAGTTTGGACCTTGTAAGATCTCGAAGAAGTTTGACAGTGGTAATGCTTATGAAGTTGAGTTACTTGATGACATGGACATATCTCCTATATTCAATGTTGCTGATTTATACAAATATCATGAGTTAGATGATGAAGTGGATGTATCAGATGATTATCCTAAGAAGCAAATTGAAGAAGTTGAACATATATTGGAGTAGAGAGTTGGTAAGAGCACAAGAGGAAAAGATTACTATGAGTATTTGGTATAATGGAAAAAAAAAACCTAGTGAAGATGCTACATGGATTTCTCAATCTGAGTTAGATTCAGCTCAGGTTGTGACATATCGATGATTTAGGAGAATCATTTTCTCGAACCCTAGTTGTCTAATGTAGGAGCATCCTGGGTAGCACTACTATCCTGCATATTTTTAGTTTTCTTAGTTTATGTCAAGTTGCAATGTTTTGCATTGCCAAGTTCCTGAGGTTGTCGGTTCCTTTGGTTGCAGAGTTCCTTTGGTTTCTGAGTTCCGTTGGTTGTCCAGTTCTTTTGGATGTCAAATGTCAATATCTCATGGAGTCTTTGATTTTTGAGTTGTCTGTGGATGGCTTCCTATTGAGGCCAACCTTTGCATTTAATTTTGTGATAGATATCTTTTGTGAGCCAACTTGTGACTTATCTTAGCATTTAATATGAGAGCTTTTTTGGTTGTATTGCAACAGGCCAACTTGTTGCCATGCATGTATTTAAGAGGTCTTGGTTAAAGTCTTAGAAATTATCTTAGGGAGTAGAAAGAATGCAAAGTTTGATCATTAAAGATTGTGACTGAATTGATATCTATGGCCATAACCCATAAGGCCTTATATCTGGGAATGTAATTGATCATTGGATGAATAAATGAATGAAGGCATTTATCTTCCTTTGTCTCCCAAATTGTTTGCATCTATCATTGTTTCCGCTGTGTTAAATCTGTGTAGGTGGTTTGGATAGATGGGTGTGCCTTTGGCCCTAGTTCTTCACTCCTTCCCTACATCAAAACTTCTAAACATCCTTATACAATTGTGACCAATAATACTTCTCCTTAAGAAAGCTCAAAGTCTTATCAATACCAAAATGTCTATCCAATATACCACTGCATATCTACTTAATCAAATTAATTATCATAGATCCTCTTGGTATACACAATCAAACTCCTTTGAACAACATACCTTCCTAAATTAAATAATCTTCATACTTGGTTGATTTGATAGCTTCAGTACTCTACACTCTCTCCATTCCTTAGAAAAATTAGGGGCAATTCATACAAATCCTTCATCTCATCAAAGCCAAGAACTTCAACCTTCATGTTAGTTAACAAAGATATTCTTTTGCTTAATACATCTATAACTCGATTAGAGAATCCACTCTTATGCTTAATAAAAATTGTGAAATTCTACAAGTACTCAACCCACTTCATATGTCTCTGATTCAACTTATGCTAACTTCCAAAATATTGTAAAGCCTTATGATCAAAATACACCACAAAATCCTTAGGATTCAAATAATGTCTCCATTTCTTCAAAGCTTGGACAATACCATAGGATCTCTTGATCAATAATACTTCCTTTTTAGCAAAATTCAATATTTCACTAAAGAAAGCAACAAGTTTATCATTCCAACTCAACACAAATCCAATTGCACTACCACTTCCATCACATTCAACTTGAAATAATTTATTGAAATTAGGTAAACCCAACACATGTAATTCAACAACCCTCTATTTCAAAGTCTCAAAACTGTTATCAATACCATGTGTCCACTTGAAATCCTTTTTATCTCCTCGCATTGTCTTAGTCATAATATTACAAATTGAACTAAAATTCTTGATGAAATTTTTGTAGAAACTAGCTAAGCCATGAACTAATCTTACCTCACTGACATTCATAGGTGTAGGTCATTCAATAATTTCTTTAACCTTCTCAAGATCCATCCTCAAACCATCAGCCAAAATCACAAAATTAACTCCAAATACACAATCTCTTCCTTCATGAATGAACACTTCTTCAATATAATTAACAACTTATCTTCTTTCAATCTCTACAACACTTGCCTAATATGCTCCATATGTTCTTCCTTAGTCTTACTAAATATCATACTATTATCAAGGTAGACAATAAAAAACTTACCCAAGAATTTCTTCAAGACCTCATTCATCAACCTCATAAAATTACTTGGTGCATTAGTCAAACCAAAGGGCATACCAACCATTCATACAAACCTTCTTTTATCTTAAAATAAATCTTCCACTCATAACCTACTTTGATTTTGATATGATGATAATCACTCTTCAAATCAATCTTGGTAAAATATCATGCTCCACTCAAATAATCCATTATATCATCCATGCTTGACATACAAAACCTATACTTCATTGTTATCTTGTTAATAGCTCTAGAGTTAGTATACATTCTCCACTCACCATTCTTCTTAAGTGTCAATATTGTAGGTACAACACATGGACTCAAAATTTCTCTGATAAGACCTTTCTTCAATAACTCTTGCACTTTCCTATTAAGTTCTTTAGTCTTGGTAGGTGTCAATCTATATGGTTCTTTATTTGGAAATCTAGCTTCAAAACTTAGATCCATAAAATTACTTATACTTCTCATTGGTGGTAAACCCTTAGGTACATTCTCTAAAATAATCTCCTAATACTCGGTAAGCAACTTTTCAACTTCTCCTGGAACTTGGGCAACACTAACATTATTCAATGCACGAGAAAACACAACTAAAAAAACCTTCTCTTTTCTCATATCCTTTATAAACTGATTTCCATTAACCATGCCAACTTGCACTATGGTACAACAATTTTCCTTAGATGCCTCTATCAAAGGTAACAAAACTTGTCTCTTTCCATTTATCCAAATAGTATATTGATTCAACCTTCCATTATGAAATGCTTGTTAGAAATGTCTGGAATAACTTGGGGGGGGGGGGGTGGGGGGGGGGGGGGGGGGGGCGTGAAACATATAAGGAATTCAACACAAGTTTTACACTAGAATTTTATGTGGAAGCCCAATTTGGGAAAAACCACTAGTAACATGTCACCACCTTTTCACTATTTTGAAGTGAGCTTTGTTAGGAGCCAACCCTATTAAAGGTTTATAATACACATTGTTAAATGTGACCTAGTTAGAGGATTTAATCACCCTATTAGGAGTGCCCTTGTAGAGGACTTTGATCATTCTATTTAGAATGTCACCTTGTTAAAGGATATATGTAGACTGTTAAGTCCTTCAAATGACTGTTAAGTCAACCTCTATTAAAAGGATTTCAATACAAACTATTTACAATGGTTAGAAAGAAAATAGTAGGGTTTTGATCTATATGATTACAACTCACTTTGCAAGTTTAGATTGCTATTTGGTTCATGTGTTGATTCATTGATAAGCTCTCCATTGTCATCTCTATTCTTGATTCAATTGGAAAGCTTTCAAGAAATTAATACTCTCTTTTCAACAAAACTTAAGCCATCTGCTCAGATTTACTTATCAATATCAACAACATCTATGCAAACAATCTCCTTTATCTTTGCATTCACTCTCACACACGTGTGCATCTCTGATCCACCTTTCTCTATATATGCCTCTCTCATACTTATACACTTCAAGTTTAGCTCTATACTTCTTTAAATAGGTAATTCTTTCTTTGTCATTTTTCATGATCACCATAGATCTTAGGGTTTATGATTAGGTTCAACATGATTCATTGTATCTTTCCATCTTCTTGGTCATCCTCTAGAAACTTTTTTGGAATCCATCAATTAGGTCTTTACCTAATACTTACCTTGAATTTAATGATCCAAATCATCAATCTTATCTTCAACACAATTTATTTCTCCCAAGAAATCAACTGAGTTGGCTAGAATCTATGATTACCTCAAATTCATTCTCAATAGTGTTACTCTGCAATCACTAAGTTCTGGCACTTAGTCATCACTTATTCACATGGTTATTGTAAACATTTTGGCTCAACATTGAATATATTCCTCAATTGATACCGATGCTTGGTCAACACTAGATTTTCTTGACACTTACTATGGCTTAGTTGACACTAGCATCACTCAACATTCCTTAACCCTTTTTCTCTATTGCTTAGTTTAGCTTCACTTTCATGATAATAACAATCACTTTGTCTTATCAAAGTCTAACTAATCAAATGTCTATTGTAGCTTCCTTATCATAACTCAACCTTTCCTCTAGGTGCTGTTGTTATGAAAATTTTATCAAATCTTCTTCATAAATCAAATAGAAGTGACATTTAGATTAGGTAGCAATATGTCTTATCAATAGATTTGACATCAATAAAAAAAAATTAATTGTTCCAATTTTAGGTTTTGAACAATCTCCCTCTTTGGCATTGATGGAAACATCTCAATAATAAGAAACAACTTAATGTCTCAATGTATCTAACTTCGTTACCATACAATCCAAAAGATTTCACTATCATGAGTGATCAATATCCTTAGGCTCATTCTTATTTTTTATACTAATTTTCTACCTCTTTGTATCTCTCTTTGTGTGTATATCTCCTTTTGTGTATATAAATCTTTGTATATTCTCCCTCTTTGACAACAATGCCAAAGCCACTTAGCTTTTTTGGCTTCAATCTCTTCACACATTTGAATTATGTATATTTTTCATGTTTGGCTGATTTTTGTCTTTTTTCTATGACTGATATGTTATGATGTACTTTTCTATCTACCTTAGGCATTTCCCAAAGTAGATCTAATTTGCATCAATGTGCAGGATATTATGATTAGCACATTTGATTCAATTCACCTTGTCATTAAATAGCTTTTTTTAGGGGAATCACCCCTAATTTACCTCTAAGATATTCATGAGCATCTTTATGTAAGGTTTTAGTAAATATGTTAGCAATTTGTTCTTTGGTGTGCACATATTCTAACTTCACTTCTTTGTCTTGAACTAGTTCCCTCAAGTAGTGATACTTGATAGCAATATGCATTTTTCTTAGTGTTGGATTCTTGGAAATATTAATATCACTTGTTTTATCACAATAGATAACTAATAGATTTATAATTTCTTCATACCTTTCAGCAATTGCTTTATCCACATAATGTTTGAACAGTTCACTACAACTGCCACATACTCAACTTTAGCTATTGATTGGGAAATAAAATTTTGTTTCTTGCTTGTCCATGACACCAATCTCTGTCCTAGAAAGAATGCACCTCCACTAGTGCCATTTTGTCATCAATATTTCTTGCCCAATCAAAGTAAGTGAATACCTTCAGTTCAAATCTATCACTTCTTGTAATATAATCCATAGTCTTATATACCTTTTAGATATGTCATTATCCTTTTCATTGCCATTATGTGAACCTCCTTAGGATTTTCTATAAATCTAGCAACTATCCCAACTACTAATGCAATATCAGGTCTACTATGAACAACATATTACAATTTTTCAATCATGGATTTGTATAATGTTTGGTTCATGTCAATAGATTCATCATTTTGAGATAGCTTATGTCCTATAGACATAGGTGTGCTCACTGGTCTTGAATCTTCCATTGAATTTTTTCTAGTATCTCCTTGATGTATTTGGATTGTTTAATGAAATTACCAAACTTCATTTGACATACTTGTAATCCAACAAAGAATTTGATTTCACTAAACATAGATATTTCAAATTCCTTCTTCACTTCATCAACAAATGATTTGCATAATGCTTCTCTTCCTACAAATATAATGTCATCAAAAATTATTTCAGATAGCGACACTTCATTTTTCTTACCATTCTTCAAATATAGATTACTGTTATCATTTATCCTTTCAAAACCAATATTCACCAAATAGTTATGTAGTCTTTCATGCCATGCTCTTGGGGCTCGTTTCAATACATAAGGAGATTTGTTTAGTTTACATACCATGTTATTCTTGTGTAGATCTACAAATCCTTTAGGTTGATCAATGCACACTTCTTCCTCAAGTATATCATTCAAAAATGTAATTTTGACATCCATTTGATATACATTGAAATTCTTGTAGGTTGAATATGTAAATAGAGTTCTAACTCCTTCAAGTCTTGCCATAGGAGAAAAAGTTTCTCCATAATCAACTCCTTCTTCTTGATCATATCCTTTGCATACCAGTCTTGCTTTATTTCTTGCTACTTCACCATTTTTATTGAGTTTGTTTCTAAAAACCTACTTTATTCCAATAACATTTTTATCTTCAGGTCTTGGCACTAAAGTCCAAGTATTGTTCTTCTCAATCTATTCAATTTCCTCGTTCATTTCTTGAATCCAATCTTTATTGTCTAAAACATCTTTTACTGATTTGGGATCAAATTCACAAAGTAAGCATGTACCATCTTTGAGTCTTTTTCTTGTCATAACACTTGATTCATAATCATCAATGATTTTTTTTAGGTTTGTGATGTCTTCTTACAAACTTTGCTAGCACAGGTGGTTTCCTTCTTTGTTCTTCTACAAGTTCATCTTGGAAAATAATCTCAAGCTCATTTGCTCTTTCTTGTTAAGGTTTTGGTTCATGTTCTACATGTTTGGCATTCTCTATCTAATGGTTGAAATTGTTGGAAATATGTCCAATCAATTAGATATGGTAAGTTATGGTTGTCATTTATGGCAACATATTTGTTTTGCAGATCAATCTTTCTCATTTGTAACAAAAATTGTATAAGTGTCAGATAGTGTTACAACAACATAACAATTTTGATGATAACATAATATTCCCTAGAATATTCTCTTGTGTAGTTAACTAGAGATGCAAGACATCATAATGATGATGTATACCAGTTTGCATGTCTTTAAAATCAACCGAGTTCAAGTTATGAAGGAATTAGTAACACAGTGATGATTCAGTGTAGAATAGAGCATGTCAGAAAACTGTGTTAAATGACTTGATTTATTGTTTTAATTATTATTTCTTTATGAGCTGACTCTAATGATGTTATGTGAGCCAAATAAGGAAGAATTTATCAATATGTCAGTATAAGTAAAGAACTTCATTTGTGAAGTTAAAAATAGATGGAAAAAAATGATGATAATGATGTGTGATTAGTGATTGTGAAGTTGATATGATCTTGTTAAATGCGAGTAACAAGTGAATGAGACTTTGTGATATATGATGTGAAGCATTGTTATGCTAGATATGATGTAGATTAAGTTGTACATAGTCACTCTTGTATGAATAATTTTCAATCAAAATATTTGTGAAGTACAACAAGTATCTCAGAATTGTATGTATACTTATTTCCTAAAGATCTTATTGAATAGTTGCATGTTAGGGTAGTGGGCTCTTCTTGCACACATTTGTATATGATCCACCAACTCCTAATAGGGTTGAGGCTTCTAATAAGGCTTATTCTCCTAATAGGGACTCAAGACACTATACATTCTTCATAGACTCCTAACAGGGTCAATATCCTTAATTAGATTCTTTATATAGTGAATCATCTAGTGGGTTTCATCCCCATATGGGTTTTCCCTTGGCAAGGGCTTCCCTAGTTAAAAAAATATGGTGTTATGATCTCTCTTTGTGTATGGTTATTTATACTATTCAGTATTATTGGTTTACTTTCTTATGCATGTAGTAAAGCAATTAATAATATCCAGTTGTGCGCAAAAAGATTGAAAATACTGATTCACCCTCCCACCCTCTCAGTAGTATCTATTTCTAACAATTAGTATCAAAGCTTGGTTATTTAAAAGAGGCTTAATAGCTTGAATAAGATCCCTATGGATATGGAATAGTTGAAGAAAAATCTTGAAGAAGCACTTGAACAGATTGATCTCCTTACTGATGAAAGAGATGGCCTTAAAGATAGATACAAGGATGCAAAAGCTTACATTGGTGAATTAATGGAAAAAATGGATGACCTAAAGAAGAAAGGACCTAATAATCAAACCAATGATGATTACATTGAAGATCTAAAGAAATAAAATGAGATCCTAAAACATGAGTTAAAGATAGTTGAACTTAAGCTGAGTCTTAAGAAAAATGGAGGAAAGAACGACTCTAAAATTAAAACTAAAAATGTAGATATGAGATCACAATTAAGCAAGGTAACATCTGAATTGGAATATATTAAGATAGAATATGTAGAATTAGAAAAATACAACACCATTGTGAAAGGTGAGTTGGTACAAACCAAAAAACAACTTAAAAAATTATATACCAGTAGTGATAAGATTGAAGAACAAATATGTGCACAAAGACCCAGTTATTACAAGACTAGACTTGGATTCTTTCTTGGACAATCTGCTAAGAAATCTATTGAGAGAAAAGAACCTGATACTCTTGAAGCCAATGAGGATCTAAGCAAGATAGATGATACATCTAAAGACAAAGAGAATGTTGCTCACTCTGAAAAAGTTAAAGAATTTGATCAAGATATGGACAACAAAAGAAAGGAATCTTTTGCCTGGTGTGATGAATCTGAAGATACTAAAGTCAATTGCAAAGTTAAGTCCTTCAAACATATTTCAAATTTTTATTGCCATAATTGTCATGGATATGGTCATCATGCAAAAGATTGTAAGAAACCTAAATTTGATAGCAATAATGCAAATAATAGGATATATAAGAATACTAACCATGCAGGAAATAGAAGAAGATCTCACAGTAATGAAAGTGGACAAAGAAGAAAAAATGTTTGCTACAAATGTAACAATCTTGGACACATTGAAAGGAATTATAGAGCACCTGACAACCAGCTAAATAAACATAAAAGAAATGTACTTATATGTCAAATATGCAATAACTTTGGACACACAACGAAGTTTTTTAGACTGGACAGAAGAGACCTAAATAGGAATCAAAATTACAGAAGGAATAATAGAAGAAATGATGATAGTTTGAATAAATAAATGAAGGAGAAAACAAATGAATTAAAGGAATCATTTGTTAAGGAAAAGGAACCAGGATGTTCTCATCTAGTTATAGAAGATGTACCTAACAAGACAATGAAGTCACTTATTGTTTGTAAGTCTTCTTACCAGAATTAAGCACTTTTAGTGAAACAAAATATCATTTATTGATAATTGATGTTAGAGTGAGTATCAAAGGTTGTGCAATTGATAGCATGTAGTAGACATTGAGAGAAGTCTATAGTGAAGTGTGCATTGGCTGATAAGGTCAGGATAAGGATATATAAGAAGATTAATCTCTCTGTTGCATAGAAACAACATACTGAACTAGTGGCAGACATGCATTTAATACGAAGTACATATTGCAAAAGATTTAAAGGATGCAAACTGATTTGTATACATCATTTTCTTATGTGAAGTCTAAGTGCAAGATGGAAGCAAGATTTGGAGAATTAAAGAGACCTGCAATTATGTGAAAGTCATTGGAAACCCTAATACATGAAATTGAGGTATTTTTTGAATTGTTGAGCATAATTTTTCAAGAATGGCAAGACAAGAAGTCTTTAATGTAAGCAATAGACCTAGGTACAATTTCAAGAAACACCCATTTATTTCTTTTCTTGATGACCCTATTGGAGCATTCTCACAAGTTCCAAAAAATGTTCTTCACGTTGAGGATATAAGAGGATATAGTCATTGCAAGATTGAAAGAATAGGTGACTCAGAGATTCATAAGGAATTGGAGAAGATGTGAAATAATGACTTTTCATTGAAACCTAAACATAGATACTTAGAACAACTTAACCTAGTTAAGCATATGTTCTACATAGATTTTGATAATAACAAATGGACAAGGATAATTTTGAGCAGAGTACATGATGATTTTCTATGGCTGGGAGATTCTATCATATGCATTGGCAATGACCTAATTTACAAAGTCACAAGTTTGAGAAATAAAGGATTCAATCCACTAAACATTAAGAGTGTGTGCAATATAGTTGAGATGAATCTCAATACATATTTTGATGGCAGAAACATGAAAGTCAACACCATACAAGATGATGGAGTGAGACTCATTTGTAATATTTTGGGATATAAGTACAATTATGGATCTAGGATAGACTCAATGCCTATAGGATTTCTTCATGTAGCCTACTTGGCAGTAAGAGGTGAAGAGGTTAACATGTGTGATATTATTCAAACACAATTGTTGGACAACATATCTAGAATCAAGAAATCAAGGAGTGTAGTCTTTAGATTTGAATCCCTATTAACACATATATTTTTCTATGCTACTAAGAAGTTTCCTAGAATCACAAATTAGAATGAAAATGAGTGCACAATGTAGCTAATCACTCGAGCATATAGGTCAAGACCTGAAGCAGTCAGGGACAATGATATTGATAGAATAATGAAATCCTTCCAAGCTGAAATGAAACAAAGGTATAGGATACCTCCTATGCTAGTAGAGAAGTATAAGGATGAATTATGTTTTATGGTTGAGACATATTTAAAATGTATGGAGGTAGTAGTTCCTCGAGAAAATTTCATTGAACCTATGGGATATGAGATGAGTGAGGAATTGATTGAAGGGTATGCGCAGATAATCCTTCATTTTGAAGTTGATTTTGAATGTCCTAGATGGGGGACATATTATGAGAAAATGAGAGAAGTTAAAACTAGTCAAATAATGAAGGATTCTAAGAACAAGGTGGAGAAAGTAATAGACTCTATTCTGAAAGAATCTAGGATGACTAGGAAAGAATTTGATGAGGTGAAAGGGATAGCTATGGAAGTGAAGGCTAGTCGTCAATCTGAGCTTTTGAATCCTACACCCATTGCAGTAGCAGGACTTACTGAAGAGGTCACAGTTGCTTAAACAAGTTCATAGACACCTAATGTGCCTTATGCAGTAGTTGCACAACAACAACCTCCAAGAAATCTAGTAAAGACTAAAGAAGCATCAACTGCAAGGAAGCCTAAAAAGCCTAAAAGGACCAAAACTCCTCCTTAATAAAGAGTGAAGCATACTACGAGTGGCCCAAGAAAAAAGAGAAGAACCTAGTAGAATAGCTCATTTGAATTAGAATAAGAAACTAGTGATAGACCAGTTGAGCTAGCTAATTAAGAAGCAAAGACATTGGTAGGACGAAAAGCATGGAAGCCATAGGTAGAAAATCTAAACATGCAAATCCTTAATGAAAATAATTTTGTACGATTGAATAAATACTATGATTTGTATAATAATATGGATAGGAGAAAACTAGAAAATGTTGTAGTTAGAAACATGATTCTTAAAGATAAGAGATTTAATAGTATAAGAGGTCAGATACCCGAAGACTTGTATAATAGATTGAGAAATAGACAGAGCAAAGTTGTAGAGGAAGACAAACAAATAAGAATGAATTAATATGGTGAGAAAGTTATGTTCTATAAATAATGAGGAAGAAAAAAAAAAAAAATTGAAGGGTATAGCACCATTGTTGAGACAAAAAAAGACACCCATTCACCTCATGGGAGGAAATTATGAAGAAGTTAATAAGGAAACTCAAGAGGCTATAGTTTCATACATGTCTATTATGCCTAAGATAAGTGCGTAGATAGAAGAGGCAAGCCAGATGCCTAGAGAAAGTGCATAGATAGAGGAGGCAAGCCAGATGCCTAAAGAAAGTGTGTAGCCAGAGGAGGCAAGCCAGACACCTGAGGAGTGTGCATAGACAAAGGAAGCAACTCCAACTATAGACAATCCTCCTCACAGTTGTGAAACAAAAACTACACCAAGTTCATCACCACATATCACCATTGGTAGTGAATCTATGCAAGTAGATAACACCAATGTGATAGTTGACAAAACTAAGGACCCATTTAAGAAGTTTGGTGCCAGCATTGTTGGCAATATTGTATATTATAGCAGCTCATCAGCTGAAGTAGAAGATAATGAGCCAAAGGAAGAAGAAGCACCTTTTGCTAAGAAAATTGAGCCTAGCAGTAAATCATATACTTCAAATGTACCCTTGACACTAGTAGTAGTAACACCATCCACACTACCTACTCAAGTAGTAGCAATAGCACAATCAGACGAAGAAGATGAAGCACAAAATCTCCTATCTTCTTTGAGTAAATTTCTTGAGAAGAAGAAATCAATCAAGTCAATTGAAAAGACTTTGACCTCAGTTTTGAATAGAATAGAGAAAGTAGTAAGCCTTGTTGACACACTTGTAGATATTCAATAGCGCACAACAATTTTGTGTAAAGCTTTTGATGATGAGTTCACAACACTCATAAATGTGGCTACAATTCAAGCACAAATAGAGCATGATGGTAAACTTCTTAATACCATGTGCACTAATATGAGAAAGGATATAGAAACTATGAATATATGTATTAAAGCATTAAGACAGTGTCTAGAGGAAGGAAAACAAGCTTATGCTAAGTGCAACTTGGCATATAATTATCTTTGAGAATTTGATGATCAGATCAAAGAAAAGGTAACTGATCTTGAGATGGTCAATGACAACTTTTTGAAGAAAAATTAGAAGATGGATACCATTGAACCTCAAATACAGATACTTCATGATAGCATCAAGGACTTACAAGCAGAAAAGGAGAAAGCTATGAAGAGATTCACTCTCGTAAGAGAACACTTGTTCCCACAAGTAACATTTCTGAACAATGAACTAGATGAATTTTTTTCAGCAAAATCTTCTTATGAAAAGTTTGTGGCTATAGACTTGAATGCAATAGATTTGGTTTTATATGCCCTGTGTGCACTTATTAGTGTATCTGATGCACTAAAATAAAGTTGGAATAATCATTTTGCGCAGTTAAAAACCAACTTTAGTGATTTCTTTTCCAAGTTTTGATGCAACTACCAGATTTTGACAGTCTCTTTTTAATACCATTGTCATTGATGTCAAAGGGGGAGATATATGGAAAATTTTAATTAATTTTAATTGTAAGGGGGAGCAATAAGTTATAATAGGGAGTTATAAGGGATGTAACCTTTTTCATAACATGAATACATATGGTTTTAATTATGCTATGGTTATTTGTTTTGATTGTTATGATAGCATGTTTGGGACTTAGCCAATTTTCCCAAAATGTTGCCATCAATGCCAAAGGGGGAGATTGTTGGCAATATGTCCAATCAATTAGATATGGTAAGTTATGGTTGTCATTTATGGCAACATATTTGTTTTGCAGATCAGTCTTGCTCATCTGCAAAGAAATTTGTCTAAGTGTTAGATAGTGTTACAAAAATATAATAGTTTTGATGATAACACAATATTCCCTTGGAATATTCTCTTGTATAGTTAACCAAAGATGTAAGACATCATAATGATGATGTATACCAGTGTGCATGTCCCTACGATCAACTTAGTTTGAGTTATGAAGGAATTAGTAATGCAGTGATGATTCAATGCAAAACAGAGCATGCCAAAAAATTGTGTTAAATGACTTGATTTATTGTTTAAATTATTATTTCTTTATGAGCTGATTCTAATGATTTTATGTGATCTGACTAAGGAAGAATTTATCAATATGTTGGTATAAGTAAAGAACTTCATTTGCGAAGTTAAAAAAAGATGAAAAAAATGATGATAATGATGTGTGATCAGTGATTACGAAGTTGATATGATCTTGTGAAATGTGAGTAACAAGTGAATGTGACTTTGTGATATTTGATTCAAAGAATTGTTATGCTAGATATGATGTATATTAAGTTGTGTATAGTCACTCTTGTATGAATAATTGTCAATCAAAATATTTGTGAAGTACAACAAGTATCTCAGAATTGTATGTATATTTATTTCTTGAAGATCTTATTGAATAGTTGCATGTTAGGGTAGTGGGCTCTTCTTGTACACATTTGTATATGATCCACCAAATCCTAATAGGGTTGAGGCTTCTAACAAGGCCTAGTCTCCTAACAGGGACTCAAGACACTATACATTCTTCATACACTCCTAATAGGGTCAATATCCTTAATTGGATTCTTTATATTGTGAATCATCTAGTGGGTTTCATCCCCACCAAGGTTTTCCCTTGGCCAAGGTTTACCTAGTTAAAATAATATGGTGTTATGATCTCTCTTTGTGTATGGTTGTTTATACTATTCAACATTATTGGTTTACTTTCTTATGCATGTGATAAAGCAATTAATAATATCTAGTTGTGGGAAAAAAGTTTGAAAATGTTGATTCACCCCCCCTCTTAGTATTATATATTTCTAATAGACATTTGTTGTATGTGACTTGACATCTTTAGTCTATTGCTTGGCACCCACTATCTGTTGCTCAACAATTTGTTGCACTATATCATTTCTTGTCTGCTAGAAAACTGCATGTCTGCTAGAAAACTACAAGTTGATTTTCTTGTTCATTTGGGGTACTCGGAGAACCATCATCCAAATAGATGAATGTACTATAATCTTTAGGTTCTTCTTTGCATGCAATTTCACTTCTTTCTATAAACTCATCAACTTTCACATTTGCACATTCCACAATTTTGTTAGTGTTAGAGTTCAAACACTTGTAAGCTTTACTCTTGGTGGAATATCCTAAGAATATACATTCATCAATATTTACATCAAGTTTTCCATTTCTATTATATTTAAGTATATAGCATCTACTTCCAAAGATTTTAAAATATTTCACATTAGGAGCATATCCATACCATACTCCAAAAGGTGTAGCATTTGTACCATTCTTGACTTGTACTCTATTCAGGGTATAGATAGAAGTACTAACCACTTCCCTCCAATACTTCTTTGATACACTCTTCTCAATCATCAATGTTATTGCACAATCCATTACTGATCAATTTCTCCTTTCAGCCATCTCATTTAGAGGAGGGGTCCTTGGTGCTAATATATTTCTTTTAATTACCCCTATCATTGCAGAATGTATTGAACTCATTTGAAATGAATTCACAACCTTTGTCAAATCTTAGGCACTTTAGATTCTTCCCTATTTCTTTTTAAACTATGGCTAAATACCACTTGAATATCTAAAAAGCATCATATTTAGCTCTAAGGAACATCATATTCATCATCCTAGAGTAGTCATCAACAAATAGAATGAAATACTTATCTCCACAATAGCTTTGAACATCAATAGGTCCACATAAGTTAGTATGAATGAATTCCAAAATATTATTAGAATTGTATGTTTTTCTCTTAAAACTAAACTTGGTCATTTTTCCCAATTGACATTGTTTGTAAATAGCATTTTCAAGCTTCTTCAGTTTAGGCAACCCTCTCACTTTCTTTATTTTACTAATATTCACCAAATTGTCAAAATTTACATGACATAACCTCTTGTACCATAATCAGACATCTTCTTGTTGTGCGGACAAACATGTATCATTATATAAATCCAGATAAAACAAGTTACCTTTTATCTGATCACCACTTCCAATCAACTCACCATCAACATCATGTATCTTGGCCTTCCTATTATGAAATTAAAATCTGTAACTTGATTTGTTCAGTTGTCAACCACTCAATAGATTATAGTTAAGTCCTTCAACCCTATAAACATTGCCACATTTTAGCTTGTCAATCAGTTGAATAATACATTTACATTTTACAACACATGGGATATCATTAACAAATTTAGCATGTCCACCTTTGTATGTACCAATATCCTCAAATTTATCTTTATTACCAGTCATATAATTTGAACATCCACTATCAATTATCAACCTGTCAGTTTTGTTTACATATAAAATTAATTTAGTTTTCTCATCTTCATTAGAATCTTCTTTCATAGAAACATAAAAAAATTCATCATTATTACTTTCATATTCATTGTTAGTTTTTTCTTCAACAATATAACAAGATTTCTTTTACCTCTGTCATCTTTGTTTCTCTTGTAATCTTTGTAATCTCTTCTTCCTTTGTACTTGTTGTCCTTCCTTTCATCCTTATACTCCCTATTAGGACACCTATCAACAATATGACCAACTTTGTTGCATGAGAAACAAATAATAGATAGTTTACCTTTATATTTACCTTTTCCTCTTCGAAATCATATTGCAATAAGGGTTTCAAGTTCATCAATCTCATCATTAGAACTATCACTATCACTCTTCAAATATTTTCCTTTCATTTTGCTAAGAACCAATTGTGACTTAAAGGCAGATTAAATAGTAGTAGGAGTGTAGTTATCAAAGTTATACATCTCAAAAGTAGTAAGTCTACCAATTACACCTTCCAAGGTCAATGTGTTACTCAGTGTGCATCTTAGTTCTTGAATTGTAGACACTCTAATGGAAAATATAGGAAGTAGAGTACTTATTACCTTTCTTATTACTATTTCATCTTTGATTTTGCTATTTTCACCATGAATAACATTAAAAACTTCTTTGAATCTTGTGCAATATTGCACTATATTCTCACCTTTCATCATTCTCATGTCATCAAATTTACCTCTCAAGCTCTCTAATTTGGCTCTCAAGGAATTGTCATCACTGCCATATATGCTTTTGAATTTATCTCATGTCTTCTTTTCATTATCAAAATCTTTTAAGTCATCAAACTTGACATAGCTTAAGGTTGAGTCAATCTCCAACATTGCTTGATTGTGTTCTTTCTTTTGCTTCAGTTGTTCAACTGTTAGAGGAGTATTTGTTACCTTAACATACTCATTATCCACAAAGTTGATAGCAACATCACTGAAACTAGATATATGTAACCTCATCAAGGTTTTCCATACAAGAAAATTTTCCTTGTTCAACTTTGGTACATCTCTTTTGTGAGTCATGATCTTTGGCTTTAAGTAGCTTCAAACTTTTCTCTATAAGCATTGAGATCTGATACCAATTGTTATAAATTTTTAGAGTATCTGAGAGGGTGGGGGGGATAAGTTACTTAAGGTCCTTAAGTACCATTTGAACAATTAAACATAAAACACTCATTATTTTGCTTATCCTGTGTTGTTGTTCAGTCTCTACTGTATTGATAAACAAAATTACTATCACAAACATAACATACTTTGTCGAATATAAACTTTATCAAATGTAAAACATATAAAGAATTCAACACAAGTTTGACACTAGGATTTTACATGGAAACCCAATTTGGGAAAAATCACCAACAACATGTCACCACTTTTTCACTCTTTCAAAGTGAGCTCTGTGAGGAGCCAACCCTATTAAAGGTTTACAATGCACGCTAGTAAATGTGACTTGGTTAGAGGATTTAATCACCTTGTTAGGAGTGACCTTTTTAGAGGAATTTTATCATTCCATTTAGAATTTCACCTTGTTAAAGGATTTACATAGACTATTAAGTCCTTCAAATGATTGTTAGGTCAACCTCTATTAAAAGGATTTTAATACAAACTATGTACAATGGTTAAAAAGAAAACAATAGGGTTTTGATTTGTATGATGAAAACTCAGTTTTCAAGTTTAGATCATTGTTTGGTTCATAAATTGATTCAATGATAAGCTCTCCATTATCATCTTTTTTCTTGATTCTCATGGCAAGCCTTCAAACAATCAATCTTCTCCTTTCAACAAAACTTAATCCATCTGCTCGGATTCACTTATCAATATCAATAACATTTGCACAAGAAATCTCCTTTAGCTTTGCATTCACTCTCACACACTTGTCCATCTTTCATTCACCTTTCTCTATATGCACCTCTCTCATACTTACAGACTTCAAGTTTGGCTCTATACCTCTTTAAATATGTAATTCTTGCTTTTGCATTTTCCATGATCACCGTAGATCTTAGGGTTTACAACAAGGTTCAACATGATTCATTGTATCTTTGCACCTCCTTGATCATCCTCTAGAAATCTCTCTAGAATCCATCTATTAGTTCTTTACCTAATTCTCACCTTGAATTTAATTATGCAACTCATCAATCTTATCTTCAACATAGTTTACATCTACCAAGAAATCAATTGAGTCAGCTAAAATTTATGATTTCCTCAAATTCATTCTCAATACTATTATTCAACAATTACTAAATTCTGACACTTTGTCATCACTTAATCACCCAGTCACTATAAAAATTTTGGGTTGACATCGACTATCTTTCTCAATCAATAATGATGCTCAATCAACACTAGATTTTCTTGACACTTACTCTAGCTCAATTGACACTAGCATCACTCAACATTCCTTAACCTTTTTTCTCTATTTCTTAGCTTAGCTTAACTTTCATGATATAAAAAATCACTTTGTCTTATCAAAGTCTAATTAATCAAATGTCTATTGTAGCTTCCTTTTCATAACTCAACATTTCCTCTAGGTGTTATTGTTATGATCATTTTCTCAAATCCTCTTCATCAATCAAATAGATATGACATTTAGATTAGGTAGCAATATCTCTTATGAATATATTTAACTTTAATGACAAAATAACAATTGTTCCAATTATAATTTTCTAAAAATGATTTGTTATAATTATTTAGAGTAACTGAGAAGGGGGTTGAATCAGTCATCCTTAGGTTTAGATGTACCAATTGAACTTTTAATGACTTCAAATACTTCAGATCTAAACATTCAATAGCTCATCTCTATAGTAGGTAAAAAATAACATAAACTTGTAGTCCACTATCATAATAGTAACGAACCTATGGAAAGAAAAACGTTAATAGTAAAGCATCTCAAATTACATCTACACAAGTATAACACTAGTATTTAATGTGGAAACCCAATTTGGGAAAAAACCACTAGTAACATGTCACCAATTTTTTACTCTTCTGAAGTGATCCTTGTTAGGAGCCAACCCTATTAAATGTTACAAAACACACTGTTAAATGTGATATTGTTAAAGGACTTAATCACCCTATTTGGAGTGGACTTGTTAGAGGGCTTAAGAACATTCCATTAGAATGTGACCTTGATAAAAGGATTTACATATGACTATTAGGTCAACCTTGATAAAAGAAATTCAAAAATGATACAATGGTTAGAAGGAACAACATATTGATTTGAAAAATACAACTGACAATTCAATTCATATGTTGATCCAATGACTAGCATCCATTGTGATCTCTGGCTCAAATCTTCATGGCAACCCTTTAGGAAATCAATCTTCACCTATTCATAACTCTTTTCATCCTTCTACTCACATTCAAAAATTAATATCATCAACAACTGCTCCAACCTTGTTAAGGCCTTCACTAGCTCTACTGACCTCTTCTAGTTTATCCCTTATACCTCCTTAAATAGGGAATTTTGGTCTTTTTCCACTTAAACATCACCATAGAACTTAGGGTTTGGTAAGATTCATCGAATCCTTCCATCATTTCATCTCCTCTTTTTCTCTTTTAGAAGCTTCTCCAAACTTCTCCTTGAATTTTTGCATGATAATGCTTAAACATGGTTCCCCCTAAATTAAATGCTCTAGGTCATCCATCCTTACCTTCGACATGCTTTACATATTCTACGAAATCAACCATGTCAATTGGAAATCATGATTTCCTCATCATTTGTCAAATGTTTTCCCTTGGACAACATTGTATTCTGACACTTAGTAATCACTAGATGAATCAATCGCTACTAACTATTTTGTTCGACACATATAGTGACAATCAATATTGATGCTCGAATGACACTATATTTTTCTCAGCTTATGTTGTCACTAGGTCAACTCTAGCATCACTCGACATAAGCTTTAAGTTCCTTAATCTTTTACTCTTTTTCTCCATCTATTGGAAATATAAGAGGAGTAACTAAGAAGGGAAGGGTGAATCAGTTACCAAAAAAATAAAAATCCCAGATCCTTTATATGTCAATACAAAACATAAACTATGATAGAATTGCTCTTACTCGATTAACATATAGGCACTCAATTAACACTAAAAATATGTTGTAACTTAGTAACCACTTTAAAAAAAAATGTTACTCAAAAAACACTGAACATGCAAAACTTAAGTTGTTATCTTTGATTAACCTTTATTAATTAGTTGCATACACATGAAAGAAATAACATGAATACAAGTGACACCGAGATTTAACATGGAAACCCAATTTGGGAAGAACCACCCATTGCAACTAGTTATTGATTTTCACTCTTATGAAGTGGGCCTTGTTAGGAGCCAACCATGTTAAAGGTTACAAATCACACTATTAGGTGTGACCCTATTAGAGTATTTAATCACCCTGTTAGGAGTGACCTTGTTACAGGTCTTTAGACACTTCAATCTAGAAATGCCATCTTGTTAGAGGATTTATAAATAGTTGTTAAGCCAACTTTCTTAAGAGATTTAGTTCACTGCTACAATGGCTAGAGAGTAACAATGATATGACCTGATTTTTGATGCAAATTTATTGCTGATTTTAGATCTCAATTATGGCTTGATTACTTGATCATTCTTGATCAAATGTATCTTTGCAGCTCCTCAAGGATATTCTACTTATCCTTCTAATTTTCTTCCTCTAAACATCTCTTATTCTTCCATCCACTCACACACATTCAATACTGAAATTGACCTTATACATATATCATACACATTGTCAAGTCAACTTGAATACACCTTAGAATAATTAATATTCATTTCCTTAGTTAGCTAGAACCAACAAACAAATCCATTAAACTCAATATGGAAAAACAAGAAAATCCTTTGTTAGCTGACCCTTCTCAATAGACACTAACATTGAAATGATTTTCCTAAGTTAACCAAGTGAAAT
Organism: Cupressus sempervirens; assembly: GCA_028749045.1. Lineage (NCBI taxonomy): Eukaryota > Viridiplantae > Streptophyta > Pinopsida > Cupressales > Cupressaceae > Cupressus > Cupressus sempervirens. Next base: position 233,696,106 of record CM053793.1, read on the forward strand.
TGATTAACATTTATTCTTTTCTACCTTCCTTTGGTAACTGAGTGAGCTTGGTTAGCACTAGTTCCATCCAACTTTCCTTCATTAAATGAGTAAGCTCGGTTTACACTCAACTTCTGCTAACTTCTCTTCATTGCCCAAGTGAACTTGGTAGACACTATCTTCTAAACTTGAAAAATACTAGAATGCTCAGTAGACATACGAAATTATCTTCATCACTCGAGTGAGCTCGACATACATTGATTGGTAAAGATATGACATTTTGTGTAACATCAAAGACAATATACAATATACAATTGTTTTCAATAATCGCCCTCTTTGGCATTGGTGGCAACACAACATGTTATAATACGATGAAATGTTAGAGAAAAATAATAGCAATGATAATATCCTTAGTTTCATTATAATTTTCATCCATGAGAACTCTCTCTATCAGTGTGAACTCCCTCTAACTTCAATTTCTCCCTTTGTCAGAAAACTCAATCTTCAACATCTTCTTCTAATAGAAAAATCTTCCTCTTTGATATCAAACCAAGTTTTTTCTCTTTGACATCTTCAAACAAAATGTTGTGATATGTATACTCTCCCTCTTTAGAAAATTTCTATGATATGACACACATAAACTCTTCCACTTTGACATCTTATGCCAAAGACAATATTCAATGAATATCAATGTACCTCATGTACTGATTCATATGCCATTTGTTCTTTCATTACTGCACCAACTTGACTAATTTTCAACATGCTCTAGTTGATGCATCACTAAACTTCATTTAGTGAGCTTTAGATAGGGGAGTGACCCCTAACTTACCTCTTAGATATGCATCCTTAGGTAATGGCTTAGTGAATGTTTCTACAATTTGTTCTTTAGTATTCACATATTCTAGTCTCACCTCTTTGTCTTGCACCAATTCTCTCAAAAAATGATATTTTATTGCAATGTTCTTTGTCTTGGTATGCATCACAATATTATTTGATTTATTAATTTCATTGGTGTTATCACAAAAGATAACCACTAGATCCTTGATCTCTACCTTCGTACCTTCCAATAGTTGCTTGAACCAAAAAACATTGGAACAATTAACTACTATTGCAACATACTCCGCCTCTGCTATAGATTGAGAAATGTAGTTCTACTTCTTACTTGTCCAAGACACTAGTCTTTTACCAAGAAAGAACACTCCACCACTGGTGCACTTCCTATCATCAACACTTCTTGCCCAATCAACATTAGTGAAGGCTTTCAAATCTAAATTGCCTCCTTTCTTGTACCATAATCCAAGTCTTCAGTATCCTTTAGATACCTCATGATTCTCTTGATTTCAATCATATGATTTTTTTTAGGATTTGCTGAAAATATTGCCACCATACCAACTTCTAATGCAATACTAGGCCTTGTATGCACTGCATATTGCAGTTTTCCAATCATTGATATGTATGTTTTCTGATATATCTCCTTGTAATCATCATTTTTGGAAAGCTTATGTCCATTAGATATAGGTGTTCCAATTGGTCTTGAATCCTCCAGTCCAAATTTTTTCAGTATCTCCTTGATATACTTAGATTGAGTAATGTAGATACCATCTTTCTTTTGTTGAATCTATAATCCAACAAAGAATTTTATCTCTTCAAACATGGACATCTCAAATTCCTTGCTCATTTCCTCTGAAAAAGCTTTGCACAAGTCATCATTTCTAGTAAATAATGTATCCTCCACAAAGATCTCTGCCAATACAATCTTCTTGTCTAGTCCTTCTTTGATGTTTAGGTTGTTGTTATCATTTATCCTTTGAGAACCAATCTTCATCAAATAATGATGAATTATTTCATACCAAGCTCTAGGAGCTTACTTGAGACCATAGAATGCTTTGTGCAACTTACAAACCATATCCTTTTTGCTAGGTTCTACAAAACCATCAGTTTGCTCTATGTAGACTTCCTCTTCAAGAATTCCATTCTAGAATACAAATTTCACATCCATCTAATAAACTTTAAATCCTTTATATGAAACATAAGAAATTAAGGTCCCAACACCTTCTAGTCTTGTAACTGGAGAAAAAGTTTCACCATAATCAATACCTTCTTCTTGGTAATAATCTTTGCATATTAACTTTGCTTTGTTTCTTGAAACTTCTCCATCTTCATTCAGCTTATTTCTGAAAACCCACTTTGTGCCAATTACATTTTTATCCTTGGGTCTAGGAACGAGAGTCCAGGTCTTATTCCTTTCTATCTTTTCTATCTCTTCATTCATTGCTTCAATCCAACTTTCATTATCCAAATCACCTTTGATTGATCTAGGTTCAATTTTAGGAAGCAAACATGTACCTTTCAATTTTTTCCTTGTCATTGTTCCATTTGACTTGTCTCCAATGATCTAACCAAGTGCATGGTGCCTTCTGACATATCTTGCTAACATAGGTACCTTGGATATAGTGTTCCACTTGCCTTGCCATGATCTTTTGCATCATTCTCGGGTTCCACTGTTTGTGACTCGGATCCTTCAGATTAAGACTTAGGTTGCACTAGTTGCAACTTGGTAGCCTCTGACTGCTACTTAGGTCCTTTAGACTATGATTTAGGTTGTGCTATATGTAATTCAAGTGCTTTTGGAGATTTTGGGGACTCAAGAGGTGATGTCTACTAACTTCCAATTGGATTTGGTGATGTATCAAGTTCAAAGTAAAAAAACATTTTGTAATCTTCAGGTTCTTTTCTTTTCTCTTCTTCACTCTTTTATGCAAACTCATCAATTCTTACATGTGCATTTTCTATGATCTTATGAGTGGTCAAATTCAAACATTTATAAGCTTTACTTATGCTAGAATATTCTAGGAATATGCCTTCATCACCTTTTACACCAAATTTACCTTTCCTAATCTCCTTCAAAATATAACATTTTCTACCAAATAATTTCAAGTAACTTACATTAGGTTTGCAGCCATACCATAGTTCATAAGGAGTTTCATTTGAGTCTTTCTTTAGCTGTACTCTATTCAAGGTATCCACTACTATACTAATTACTTCCAATATTTGATTGCAACATTCTTTTCTATCATCAAGGTTCTTTCACAATCCATGATTGGTATGTTCCTTCTTTCTGTTATACCATTTTGCTATGGTGTACCAGGGGATGATACTTATCTTTTGATCCCTCTTTCAGTGTAGAATTCATTTAAATCATTAGAAATGAATTCACCTCCTCTATTTTATCTTAAACACTTTAGTTTCTTTCTTGTTTCTTTCTCTACTCTTTCCAGATACCACTTAAACTTTTGAAAAGTTTTAGACTTATCTTTCAGATACATTATAGTCATCATTCTAGAATAATCATCAACACATAAAATAAAGTACTTATCTCCACTGTAGATCTCAATTCCAATATGTCTACAAAGGTTTGTATGAACCAAATCCAAGATTTCTCCAAAATGATAGCTCTTTCTCTTGAAACTTGTCTTTCCCATCTTACCAATTTGACATTTTTTTTATAGGCCCATATAAGGTTTCCTCAAATTAGGAATAACTCTCACTCTTTTTTCTTTTCTTATCTTGATCAATTTATCAAAGTTCACATGACATGACCTCTTATGCTATAACTAGCTTTCTTCTACTTGAGCAATGAAACATGAACTTTCACTAAGATCTAGATAGAATAAGTCACCTTTTATTTGGTTACCGGACCCAGCTAGATTTCCTTTTCCATCTAGTAGCTTGGCCTTCCCATTCCTGAATTCTACCTTGAATCCAATGTTATTCAACTCTACCACACTCAGTAGATTATCCTTCAGTCCTTCAAGCCAATAAGAATTATCACATCTAAGTTCATTGGTTAGTGAGATACAACCTTTTCCATTTATGCAACACGGTTCATTGTTTCCAAATATTACACTTCCACCATCATAGTATTCCATATGTTCAAACTTTGTTTTATCACCAGTCATATGATGTGAACAACCACTATCAATAATCTATGTATCATTTTTGGTAACATGATAAATAAGTTCCATTTTATCTTCTTCATCATCATATTCATCTTTTACAACAATATAGACCATTTCATCATCACTACTATTTGAATCTTTATACATAAAACAAGACTTCTTACCTTTATACTTGTAGTCCTTGTAGCTTTTAAAATCCTTCTTTCCTTTGTACTTGTTATTATTTTCATCTTTTTTTTCTCTATTTGGACACCTTGCAACAATGTGACCAACTTCTTCACAAGAAAAATAGATAAAAGGAATTTTACCTTTGTACTTCTCTTTGCCTTTGGGATACCTTCTTGCAAGTAATGCTTCAATGGCTTCAAGAACATTGTCAGAACCATCTTCCTCTTCACTTTTAGATTTTTTGCCTTTAGAGCTTTTAGCTTTCTTCTTGAGTGACAACTTGGCTTCAAGTAGAGATTCAAGATTACTAGAACTACGAACATAATCATCATTTTTATCTAGCTCAAATGATGTCAATATTCCAACTACTGCATCTAATGTTATATCATTCTTTGGATTGCATCTTATCTCTTGAATTGTTGATTCTTTGATTGCATATACAGGAAGAAGTGTTCCTCAAAAACTTACTTACCACTATTTCATCTTCAATCTTTCCTCCTAAGGCTTTGATTACACAAACACTATCTTTGATTCTATCACTATACTATGCAATGTTATCATCTTCTCTCATCCTTATTTGATCAAATTGTCCTATAAGACTTTCAGCTTTGGATCTTCTTACATTATCATCTCCTCCATGAATAGCTTTCAGCTTGATCCTCATTTACTTGGAGTTAAGATATTTCAAACCTGAATCATTGATGGTTTCCAAATAAAATTCCATAAGTTCCTTCCATGTATTGAAGTTATCTTTGTTCAACTTAGGGATCTCCCTTCTGTAAGACATTTCGATCTTTAGCTTAGGTCTTTGAAACCTTCTCTATAAGAACCAAAAGCTCTGATACCAATTGTTGGAAAAATAAGAGGAGTAAATGAGAGGGGAGGGGTGAATTAGTTACCACAAAAATAAATCCAAGATCCTTTAGATGTCAATAAAAAACATAAACTCTGATAGAACTGTTGTTATTCAGTTAACACACAGGCACTCGATTACCACTAACAATTTGTTGTAACTTGGTAACCACTAAAATAACAACTGTTACTTAGAAAATATTGAACATGTAGAACTTAAGATATTATCTTCAATTAACCTTAATTAACTTAGTTACATACACATGAAATAAATAACATGAACATAAGTGACACCAAGATTTAACATGGAAACCCAATTTGGGAAAAACCACCAATTGCAACTAATTACTATTTTTCACTCTTATGAAGTGAGCCCTATTAGGATTCAACCCTATTAAAGGTTATAAAACACACTATTTGGTGTGACCCTTTAATAGGATTTAATCACCCTATTAGGAGTGGCCTTGTTGGAGGTCTTTAGACACTTGAATCTAGAAATGCCACCTTGTTAGAGGATTGACAAATAGCTATTAAACCAACTCTATTAAGAGATTTAGTTCACTACTACAATGATTAGAGATTAACAATGATATGACTTGATTTATGATGCAACTGTATTGTTGATTTTAGATCTCAATTCTAGCTTGAATACTTGATCCTTCTTATTCAAATGTATATTTGCAGCTCTTCAAAGATATTCTTCTTATCCTTCTTATTCACTTCCTCTAAGCATCTCTTAATCCTCAACTTGAACTTATACATATATCATACACATTTTCAAGTTATCTTGAATACACCTTAGAATAATTAATATTCATCTCCTTAGTTCGCTAGAACCAACAAAAAAATCCATTAAACTCAATATGGAAAAACAAGAAAATCCTTTGTTAGCCGACCCTACTTGGTAGACACTAACACTGAAATGATTTTCTTGTATTAAACAAGTGAACTTGGTTAACACTGCATCTTCTCTAACTTCCTTTGGTAATCAAGTGAGCTTGGTTAGCATTGGTTCTATCCAACTTTCCTTCGTTAACCAAGTGAGATCGATTAACACTCAACTTCTGCTAACTTCTCTCCTTATCTTCTAAACTTGGCAAACATTGGAATGCTCAAAAGACACATGAAAATATCTTAATCACCCTAATGATCTTGGCATACACTAACTGGTAAAGATATGACATTTTGTGTAACATTAAAGAAAATATACAATTGATCAATTATTTTCAACACAATCAAGCCTATGCATTTGGTTATTCTTTGATCACTTCTTCTAGGCTTCAATAAAAATGCCTTCTTCATGTTAGTGTAAATAATTATTATTTACAGTTTACATAAGTTTACTTAGGATAAATGCATTATTTTATTATTTATTAGTTAGACACCTAGGAGTATGTGTACTCATATGAGTTGTCATGTAGACAACACAGTTGTTTGCACTCTACTCAAGCACATGGTGTTTACAACATAATTTTACATGACACATCTATGTAGGCTTATCATCTCATCATCACACTAACTCATGTGCTCAATGGAGGATAATCCACTCTTTGTGGACATGTGCTTAGTTGTGAGGCTTATCATATTGCTAACTCCTAGTCATTCTAGAAGTATTCTAGAGGCTTTTATATACAAGCACTTCTAGTGTACATGTACAACATTGAAACATCAATCAATTATCAATTATTTAATAATTTGATATCCAAAGATAATTAGATATTCATTCTCATATTGTTATGATCATACATTATTTGGTCCATATTGTGCTAGTCTTGTGCTTCTTGATCTTGGCATTATTTTTCCCTACGGAAAATTCTTCATGGTATCATAGCTATACCAAATTCTTACATTTCACTTAGGTTATGATTAAAAAATTATATTATCTTGTCAAAGTCTAACTAATCAAGTGCCTATTATCTTCAAGATTCTACATCCTTCCATTTTTTTTAGCTTAATCATAGTTGTCGATCTCAGGTTCATACAAAATTTCCAAATTCAAAAACCTCATACAATGAATCTAGACACTTAGAAAATATAAATTGTATAGAACTTTGTGCACATCCATATCCTTCTTCAATCTCCATCATCAAATCCTTCTTGAATTTTCCATCAATTTATCACAGATACTCCCCCATACAGGAAGCATCCACATTCAGTCCAGTCTAACAATACTGCTTTGTACCACTGGACTGATGCACTAAATACATCATCTACTCAAAAGTAGGAAGGGGCATAACCCCAAGCATACCTCTCAAGTAATCAAATGTATCTTTAGGCAAAGACTTTGTAAAGATATATGTAATCTGATCTTTAGTACTCACATACTCCAATTTGATCTCCTTTTCTATTGTTTTATCTCTCAATACATTATACTTGATCTAGATACATGCTTATTCTTAGAATGCAATACAAGATTTTTAGGCATACTCATTATACTTGTGTTATCATAGTAAATGATAACATGTTCTTCAAACTCAATTCTAATATCCTTCAACATTTGCTTCATCCACATAACTTGATTACATTTATTTGTTGCTGCAACATGCTCTGCCTCAGTTGTACTCTGTGAAATACAATCTTGCTTCTTTCTTAGCCACGAAACCAATCTTCCTCCAAGAAAGAATGATCCACCACTAGTGTTCTTTCTTTCATCCATATTTCCTACCCAATCTACATCAGTATATGTAGATAGAGTGAAATCTCTTGACCTATCATACCGAATTTCATGGTCAAATGTTCCTTTCAAATATCTAAATATTCTCTTTATTGTTGCAAAGTGATGCTTCTTAGGATCAGCTTGAAATCTAGCTATGATCCTAACTACATTTTTGATATTTGGTCTAGTGTGAGTCAGATATTGCAAACCTTCAATAATGGATTTGTACTTTTTTTGCTCTATTGTAGGTGTCTCATCTTTGCTAGATAACTTGTGACCAGTTATCATAGGTGTACCAATAGTTTTACAACTTTCTAATCCAAACCTTTTCAAAAAATCATTTAGTTACTTAGCTTGTGAAATTAAAATACCATCACTATTCTGCACAATTTGTAATCCTAGGAAAAACTTCATTTCCTCTATCATGCTCATTTCAAACTCATTCTTCATTTCTTTAGAAAACTTATCACTTGCTTCATCATTACCTCCAAATATATTGTCATCAACAAAATTACTATTATCAGCAAACCATTTTCAATTTATTTCAAATACAAGTTACTATCTATCAAACCTTTAGCAAATGTAAGCTTTGCCAAATTATTGTCTAGCCTCACATACCAAGTTCTAGGTGCTTGCTTTAGACCATATAGAGATTTATTTAGTTTGCATAACATGTCTTTGTCTTCTGATAAAGGAAAACCTTGAGGCTTATCAATATATACCTCTTCTTCCAGTTCTCCATTTAGGACAATTGATTTAACATCCATCTGATAAACCTTGAATCTCTTATTTGTTCCATAAGCCAAGAAAATCCTTACTACTTCCATTCTCACTATAGGTGCATATGTCTATGCCTTCTTTCTATTAATATCCCTTGCATACAAGTCTAGCCTTGTTCCTCATAACTTCGCCTTGTTCATTCATCTTGTTTTAGAATACCCATTTGGTTCCTATCACATTCTTGTCTTTTGGTCTAGGAATTAATTCCCATGTATCATTTTTCATAATCTGATCTAATTCTTCCTTTATTTCTTGAATCCAATGATCATCTTTGGATACTTCATCTGTACTCTTAGGTTAAAGTTGAGATATCAAACATATCTCCTCATTTACTTTGTTTCTTGTCATCACACCTTTGTCTTTGCTTCCAATTATCTCCTTATAAGGGTGATTCCTTGTCAGATTCCTATTAGGGGTAGGAGTTGACATCTCAACTCTTATCTTATCTCTAGGTTCAAATCTCTGATATCCTCTTTTCTCAATAGTTAACACGTCATTTTGCAAATCATTGTTAGTCTTAAAGAAAACTTTTGCATTTTGTCTAATGAATCTAGAATTATCTTCATCATCATTTGAATTATAATCTACCATCTTTTCCTTAGTTGCAATCATTGCATCAATCCTTACATTTGTGCATTCAACTATTTTCTTAGTTCTATAGCTAAAACATATGTATGCCTTGCTTTTCAACAAATAGCCAAGAAACATACCTCCATCACTTCTTGGATCAAACTTACCAATTTTATCATCTCTCTTAATGTAATATTTTCTCCCAAATATTCTAAAACAATTAACTAATGGTGAATCACCAAACCATAGTTCATAAGGTGTCTTTCTCATACCTTTTCTGATTTGTACTCTTTTTAGAGTGTATATTTTTGTATTGACTACTTCTCTCCAAAATGTCTTAAAAACATCATTCTCAAATAACATCACTCTTTTTGCCTCTACTACTGATCTATTCCTTCTTTTAGCAATCCCATTCTGCTTAGGTGTTCTAGGCGAGGATAGCTGCCTTTTAATTCCATTCTCTTCACAAAATATGTTAAACTCTCTAGAGGGGAAATCTCCTCCTCTATTTGATCTCAAACACTTTATCTTAACACCATATTCATTTTTAACTCCACTCTTAAATATCTTAAACTTCTCAAAAGATTCATATTTCTCTTTAAGAAATGCTACCCACATCATTCTAGTAAATCATTAGTGAAAATAATAAAGTAACTTTCACCATAGAATCCTCTTGTTCTTGAAGGAACACTTAGATCTATATGAATGATCTCTAGTTTCTATGTGGTAGTAAAGTTCTTGCTAGGAAATGACACTTTCTTTTGTTTAGCCAAAATACATTCTTTGCAAACAACATTAGTCGGCTTTGTAATCATAGGCAATTCTTTGACTGCAAATGTACTACTAACCTTTACAATATTTTAAAAGTTTATGTTAGAGAATCTTCTATGCCACAACCAATTGTTGTCCACTTTAGCACCAAACATGTCATTTCAGTAGGATTCAACTAAAATAAATTATCTCTAGATCTTCTACCTATTACAATCAGCTTACCATCTCTATCTTTGATAATACAGGTCTTCTCAATGAGTTGAAATTGATAACCCTTGTCCACTAATTGTCCAATAGTCAACAAATTATGCTTCAATCTATCAACAAAATAAACATTATCAGTGTTAGTTTGACCATCAAGAGTGATGAATCCAATTTTTGTTATATGATAGGTTGCATAGTTACCAACTCTAACAATACCTCCATCATGATTCTTGAACCTGAAAAACTTATTCATATCACTAGCCATGTGATGTGAACAACCACTATCAATTATCAAATTATATTTCTTTTCCACTTGGGAAACTAGAGCTCTTATCTTCTCTAATTTCTCTATCAAGATCATCTTCCTTGAAAACCACAAATCCCAATTCATCATCACTTTCACTTTGACCTTTCTCATCATATTCTTCATCTTCATTATCATACAAACAATTTCTATCCCTTCTAGGCTTAAACTTTCTCTTATACTTTTTCTCTCTTTTAGGATATTTAGATGCATAATGACCAAATTCATCACAAGTCCAACATTTAAAGACCATCATTTTCTCTTCTCACAAGAAGAGCTATACCTTCCTCAATCTTCTTGTCTTCCTCAAATCTGCTACTACCAGAAAAATATCCATGTGTGCTTGCACTTCTTGTCAAATTAGGTTGAATGTTTAGGGCATTGGAATTTGTTTCAGCTCTTGCTAGATCTCTAGATTTTCTCATATTTACTTCTATAGATTCTAATCTTCCAAGCAATGTTTCCTTTGTAAAATCCTTAGTGCGGGGCATTACTAGCTAAATCATCTAAGCTACTTTCTTGAATGGTGGCATCAAAATTTTCAAGATCTTCCATACTACTTCATCTTCTTCCTTTATTCCACCAAAAGACTGAATTCCTATAACAATTTATGATATTCTACCAATATAGCTTCTTATAGATTCATCTTCTATCATCTTAGCATCTTGAAATGCACATATCTAATTCTGCAATCTCATTCTTTTTGTATGTATATCACCTTCAAAAGTTTATTTTAATGCTTTAAAAATTTTATGAGATGTTTGAAGTGACTTTACCTAACTATATTCATTATCTAGAAGAGCTGATAGTAGAGCTTCTCTAGCTCTCATGTTACACATGAACAAATCTCTCTCTACTTCACTGCATTGTTCAAGTTGTTCTTTCCCAAAATCATCTTTCCACTCTTTTTCAAGATCTAATAACTCATACCCATGCACAATAGATGAGTCTTCATCTTCTCCTTCCAATTGTCATAGTTGACCCCATCAAATGTAGGACTATCCTTTCTGAAAAGATTCACCATTGATCACCCAAAGCTATTAAGCTTAACTTTCAAGGACCTAAAGCTTTGATACCAATTGATAGAATATATAGTCTATCAATAAATCAGTTACCCAACTATGATTATAATGATCAAACTTATTAGACTTTAACCATATGAGAAATATAGTCAAAAACCGTAACAAGATACTCATACACAATAACACTAAATATGCTAACTAGGGAAACCCTTGATTAGAGGGAAAACCTCAGTGGGGATGGTACCAAAAGATGATGTACTAATATAAGTGTTCCTTGTTAGAGGATAGACCCTATTAGGATTCTATGAATACACTCAGTACATATGAGTCCCTATTAGGAGACTTTGAATCCCTTTTAGGAGATTCCAACCCTGTTAGGAGTTGTGGAAGATAGCTGGACCCACTGTCCAAACAACTTCAAGGGTAAGATCAATGAACCCAATATCCAAATGATCTCTATATTATTCCTTATAAAATAATAGAAATGAAATGTGCTTCCTTCCTCTTCCTCTATCTTGTCAACCGGACCTTTGCTCCTTCTATTCTTGTAACCAGATCACAAATCTTGCATCCAATAATCCCTTGGATCGCTTTCATGCATTAACCAAAAATGCTGCCCCTTTCACACTTTTCACTTGAATCCATTCTTTACAAATAAGGAAAACATCTTTCTTTTATCTTCAAAATAGTTCCTTGAGTCAGCCTTGAGGATTTCCCAATTAATTATAATAAGATAATTAATTAATTACAATAATAATAGATTTTTGGCCTACAATCTATACAAAAATTCACACATGCAATACTATGGCTTGCACACTTGCTGACATCACCAATAGACTATCCTCTATCACTACCTAAATATGCATCTTGTCATTGCATCTCAGATGTAAGAAAACAAACATCAAGAACTGCTTTCCCAATACTCTATCTCTGAACTACTCTCTGCAAATTAGGTAAAGCTTTTGTACATCTTTGACTTAGAATTTTCTCACTAAACCACATCATCAAGACAATATGTTGAACATGTCCATAACTATGCATCACCAAACAATCAAACCATTGTGCGTATGAATAAGATCTCTATCTTCTACTTAGCCAGTCTTTACAAAAACCATACTATGTTGACATCAATGAAAATATAGTCATGAATGCAACATGTCAACACTGTCCAATGCTTAGGATACTCCCCCAAAGTAGTATCATCAGCATTAATGCTAATAGTTATATCTCTTCATTCTAAGCATTGATCCAATCATCATTATCAAGTGCAACTTTTAAAATTGTTCAAATTCAGCAATTAGAAAAGTATTGTCCTTCAACTTACTTCTTATCATGATTCCAACACTCTTACCTCCCATTATTTGATCTTATAAATGATTCCCACTCACATAATTTTCTAAGAGATGCTCAACTCTATAATCTCCAACATTATATTCACTCGATTGGGGCTCAACATTTTTCTTGGGTTGTTCTATCTGTGGTTTGGGTAATGCAGGTTGTTTCTCTACGACTTTTTGTCATTGCTTAGTGTACCATTATAATGACTTATTTTGGTGCTTGGGTAGATTAGTAAGTGTATCATCATAGACATACACAAAAATTTTGTAATCCTAAGGTTCTTTATTTCTCTCCTCATTGTTCTTATTTATAAAATATCATTGTGTTAGGTATTTTATTCAAAATTTTGTAAGCCTTGCTCCTAGTAGAGTAACCTAGGAATATACCTTCATCTCCTTTTGAATCAAACTTCCCATTCCTTGCATCTTTATGAATATACTACCTACTTCAAAATATTTTAAAATAACATACATTAAATGTATGACAATACCATCGTTCATATGGTGTCTTGTTTTCTCCTTTCTTCAGCCAATCTCAATTGAGGGTGTAAACAATCATACTTAAAATGACTCTCTAGAACATTTGTGCAACTCCCTTTTTAATCAGCAATGTTCTAGCATAATCAACAATGGATCTATTTCTTTTGTTAGCCCCAACTGATATTGTAATTATTAGTGATAGATAGTTAGGTGAGGATGATATGACTATATGTAAAAGAGTCATATTAGTTGTTATATTTTCATTAATGTCAAAGTATTCATTAGATAGACATTATGCTAACTCATAAAAGTACCATATCATTTATTGATGAAGAGGATTTAAAGAAAGTATGATGAAGAAAGAGTTGATATATAAGGTGTTTAATATGTACTTCAATGAGTTGGACAATGATTCTGTAATATTGGTTTGATTGTTTTATAGTCATGTATAGTTACTAATGGAAATCTAATAGGGAAAGTGAGATACTAAGGGGGGTGGGGGGGTGAATCAGGATCTTTATAAAACTTCTCGCACTTCAAAAATGAAACATATTTGATATCACCACATAAACCCTTATCTAAATATTATAATAAATTACATCAATAATTTACTGCAATACATTATTAGATCTAGTATCTAACTACATGAATGAAAAATCACAAACACATTACACATATTTGGAAATGCAAAAACCCTCCAAGGTGAAGGTAAAACTACAGTGGGAATGACACCCAAAAAATCTTTATTGCTACAACAATAAAGTGTGTCTATTAAGGCTAAAATCTTTGATATTTTCTAATGATCTACCCTATGATGGTTTTTCCCTATTAAAGGCTAAAATAGTTGCTAGGTTCTACCTTGGTTAAAGAATTATACATCACAATTAAGTGAGTACTCTGTTAGGATATTTACAAAACCCTATTAAAGCTACTATGTTAAGATATTTAAACCTTGAAACACCTATTAGAATTTTCACTACCTGATCCTTTGGTTATGTTGCTTGATAACTGTGATTAATCTTCTATGTCTCTGCTTAAAACTATTCACTACACTACTTGGTCTTTTCTGACTTAACACTATGATTGACCTCCTAAACTTCACATTCAAATACATTCTTCATTTATAGATACTCACATGCATAAGAAAGGTCATAGACCTTCCTTAAGTAGATGCTTGGGTGAACCTTCTAGATCCAAATTAATGATCTACATTCATTTCTTTAGCCACTTAGTCCTTGTATTTTTATGATTGGTGGATTGCCTCACATAGGGATTAATGATCTTCCTTTGAATTCCTAATCACCTCCTTTCTTACCTCCTCAATCTTCAAAATGCACTTCTAGCTAGATAAAATGGTTAACATGATATTTAGTGCCAATTCCAAACAAATATGTGAAATTCTGTTACTTGACACTTACATCATACTAGCACTCAACATAAAAAAAATCATCATGTTGTCCCTCATCCTTAACTATGCTTAGCATCAACTAAATTAATTGACCTTTGTATCACTCAGCATCAACTACTTTCCTTGATAAACTCAACAATCAATGGAATACTTGGCCAACTCTAGCTTTCTTGGTAACAATTACTCCTCAACATAAAACTTGAAATATGTACAAGTATTTACTACTTAGCTTGACCTATATAAGATGACTTGGTTATAGTAACGATCAAATAATCCTTGCTTTTGAATGACTAAGTGTTTGACACTAATAGAAAACATGACTTAGGGATAAACAATCTCCCCCTTTGACATTAGTGGAAAAAACACTTTGTCACGATTTAAAAACTATTCATTACAAAATTGAAACACGAGTACTCCCCCTTTACCTTGACTTGGCATACATTGTACATGGTTTGGCTCTAAAATTAGTATATACATGTTCAAAATTTCAAAATTTGTGAATGCCCCTTAATCATACTTATTCATTATCAGTATCACTAGTGTCATCTTGATCATTACCTATCCCCCTTTATTACTTATCATATTCATTTCCCCCTTATTTTTGTGACTTATGTTTGTTGGGGTGGGGAAGTCAAACCAAACTTATCCAAAACTGGTTTGTGAATTTGCCAAATTTTTCTCAAAGCATTGTCCTAGTTAGTCCTTATGGATTCAATAGCCTGAATCTTTATTTCCAATTTTATCGTAAGATCCACCAAACTATCGGCAAATGATAAATTTTGATCTACTTGGACTAACTCTTTTGCATTCTTCAAATGCATCTTCATAACCTCAAGATTAGGTGTATCATGGCTTTCATAGAGATCAACTTTTCTCTAATTTTGTATACTCAACAATCAATTTTGTAAGCCTTTCCTATTGAAAATATACCTTAGATAAATGCACAACACTGGAACTAGCATCCATTGTTAGTGCATTAGAACTATACTACAAATTAGCTTCTAATTTATACATCCCCTCTCTAATGTCCTTAGTGTATGTTGAGTTATCACACACTTTCCTAAACATTATATGTACATTATTTAAAACTTTTTCTAAGTTAGTCATAAGTTTTGATAACTCAACCTACCTTATTGCAATCTCTGTTGCTACCCTTTCGATGAATCTTTTCTCAATCTTCTTTTCTATCCATTGCATCAATATATGGGTTAGTTATTCTTTCTACAATCTTAATCAATTGCTCAATAATGTGAGCACTCTCATCTAAATTAGCAATAATAAAAGAATCAAGAATAATATCCCTTATTTTATGTAACACAATTTTTTGTGCTTATTTATTTTGGTTCTCTCATCTTAGCTTGGCCTTCTTTGCCTTTCTGGAAAATAATTCACTCAAAATTTTAATTTTCTCCTCAGTCAAAGTTTACTTGTCCAATCTAGTATAACTATGTCCTCATCAAGTGTAACAGGATTAGCTTGAAATGAAATAGAGCACTGGACTTTCTTCTTCTTAGTCCTTTCACTTGGAGTGCTAGAGCTTGACATGGATACTAGCAAGATTTTTATTTGGAGTTCTGGACTTGGTCTTTGAATAACATTAGCACCCTTTGGCTCTTCTACTAATTTCTACTCATCGATCAGTTTGAGGACTTGACTAAATTGTCTCCTTTCTCCCCTCAATCTGAGATCTTGAGACATTTGGCCTATCATTTCCAGTAGTAGATTTCTCTACTTGTACATTTTGACTCTCTTCCTTATTTTTATCATCTTGGTTTCTCTTGTTGGCATTAATTATTTGATATCTCCCATCATTTGTTAGCACACTATACTACTCAACAATAGCAACACCATCTTTTGCCTCTCCTAGGTTTTTCACGTTAGAATCAACAATAATTATGGATGCATTAATTATTTTAATGGTTACTTATTGATATTTATGTTTCTTTCCAATCTTAGGATATTCTTTGATCTACAAAATTACTAGATTAGTCTCCATCAATGCTACTTTTATTGATTTAGGAGCTTTCTCCTTCTTCTCTTGCTTGGTCAACCCAGTCCTCTTTGACTTTTGTCCAGTAATAGTCACATCTGACACTATATTTTTGGAGTTTCATCCTCAATAGTGACTATTATTTTCTTCTTTCTTTCTTGTGCCATTTGATCTATGGTCTCTATTAACTGCTCGACATCATCATATATGTCTTCTTTATTGTCTAACTCTATTTCTTCTACATCCTTCTCTTCCTTATCTTCCTTCTCCTCATCATAGGTATAAGACCAAAATAGTTATTCCATGTCATCATGTTGTCTTGTACAACTTATTCAATTTTATTTTTCAAAATCAAATAGGCTCTTCTTTTAGGTATAAACTTCTTATCATAATTTTTTAATACTATTGACATATGTTGTTTGCCTAAATCAAGCATCACTTGGGCTAATATAGCCTCCTTCATCTATCTTTTAGTGGTTAATTCCCATTTCCATTTAGCATCAATCTTATTGTACAATTCTTCAAGTATTCCCTATCCTAGTTCAACTGGTGTATACTTGACTTTTACCATCATGTCAATAGTAGCCTGTTGTACCTTCTCTTTATTAGTCTTGTCCAAGGTATCACATTTTATATACTTGAATATTGTCAACCTTTCTAAAATTCTCAATTTTTCACACATCTTATCAAAATCTTGAGGCCGTTTTCTTGGATCAATTTGAAATTTACTCAAGTCATCAGACTTGGTATGTTTTGCCTCATCCTCATCATTATTAGGCTTAACTGTCAACTTTTTCTTTGGTTTCTTCTTATGTTGACTTTACTAAGCCCCTGTTGTATCAGATACCCTCTTCCTAGGACTTTTAACTTTAATGGGCCTTATGATTTTGACAACTCCTTTTCTCACTGGCTCGATAGGTGCAAGACTAGCTACCTTGGACCTTTGTCTAGTGATTCTTGGTTGTGAAGTGGTTGTGGGCTTGGTAGCCATCTTCTTCAATATTTTCTTTACCTTTGGATTGACCACAACAATCTCTTTTCCTTTGGTTTCCTTGGGCTTGAAAACTATGGGTTCTTTACCTTTACCTATTGACATATGATTGAACGGATCATTTGAGTAAGAAAATTGTTGAAGAAGTGTTTTCAATCATTGTTTTCTCACTGATGTCAAACCTGTCACATGTTGGTAAGACAATTGCTTATATCTTTCAAGCACTATCACTTAGTTGATTGATGAGGAGGATTTGATCAACAAGATGTAACAAAAGTACCTAGAGAAAGGTTGAGTTATGATTATGTATTGAAGTGCAAGAATTAGTTAAGAGAAGTGACAACATAATGTATTGATGATCTACTTGAGGTCACAAAATGATTGGCTACACTTAGAAATTTTACAAGAAAAATATTGGACAAAGTTCATTTGCGAAGCTTAACCAAGTTGATAGAAGGTGCTGAGACAAGTTAGTGCAAGCCAAGCAAAAGTTAGTTGAAGCCGAGTGAAAGAAATTTCTAATGGATGCCAAGCAAACTAATAGGTTCTGAGCAAGTTAGTAGATGTTGAACTTAATTTTCAGTTGATGCTGAGCACCAGAAAAATCTAGTTGATGCTAAGTAATTTTACAGTAGATGTCGAGTAACACAGTATGTGTTGAGCATCAGTAAATTGATAATGTTGAGCTGGTACATTATGAAAAAGATCAGAGATTCACCAAATAAAAGCTGAAAAGTTTGTTTTCTTGGAACTTGTGAATCGGGAGAAAGATAAGTTTGATGAGCTAGATGCACAGAATCTTATGTAAGCTATTTTGAATGTGAATTCAAGTGGATTCTAGGAGAAGTTTCTAGAAAAGACAAGATATGGGCTAGATACATTGTATCCTACCTAATCCATTGAAAACCCTAATTTTTGAGATGGATAATGAGCAGGAAAAGATTTCTAATTTCGTATATGTAGGGATGTTTGGTCACGAAGCAATGGTTGGATAGAGGTCAGAGAGTTTTGAAAGTCAAATATCTAACAAGGAGAAGGAAGAGGGTTTGCTTCATCAAGTGACCCAAGAGAAGAAGTCTGCAATGGCGAACTAAGTAAGAAGGCTTAAGGAGGATGAATTCTTAAAGGGTGAACAAGCTGTCAGAACTACAAAGATTGGAAGCCAAGCTGAGTTGAGGACTGAATAGTTATCTATAATCTGCAAGTAAGGTTTTAAGTTGTATCAGATCAAAACTCTACTGTTACTTTCTAACAATTATATCATATTAGGGTAAATCCTTTGGAGAAAGGTTGATTTAATAGTCATTGGAAAATCCTTCAATAGGGTGGCATTCCAAGTGAATGGCCTAAAGTCCTCTAACAAGGCTCACTTTTAATAGGGTGATTAAAATTCCTTAACTGGGTGACATTTAATAGTGTGTGTTGTAACCTTTGACAGGGTTGGCCTTTAACAGGGCATCACTTCAAAAGAGGGAAAAAGGAGTAGCATGTTACTAGTGATTTTTCCCAAATTGGATTTCCACATTAAATCATTGTGTCAAGTGTACTGATGGATATGTTTTGTTTTATGTTTTACATTCCTGCATGTTGATTTAACAGTAACATATCAGTTTTGGTTAACACACAATGAATGCATGCATGGTTGAGAAAGTTTTAAGGGTTCACTGAATTGTGAAAAGTTTTATTTTGTACATCTAGACCTTGAATAAATGATTCACCCTCCCTCTTAGTTATTCTAAAATAATTCCAACATGACCTTCTTCCTCTTCTTCACATTCATCTTCTTCTTTAGTACTAAGGTCTTCACATTTACAATATGTTATCTGCAGTGGTACATCACCAAGTTTACCTTCTAAGTCTTAAATCATTTTCTTCCTTTTCCTATCCATTTTAGAAACTTTTTTTACATAATCATTTTAATCTTTTTTGTTTCATATGTGCCAAAAGGTTTGACATTCTTGTCTATCTCATCAGCTAACACTTCTGTAATACTAGCTGAAACTTCATCAAACTTACCACATAATGTACAAGTCTTAACCATGCCACTATAGGTATAACAACTTGAACATAATTATAATTAGTATCAACAAGAAAAAAAAACTTGAACATAATATTGATCAACAAATGACTTAAAGATTCTAAATCTATTCCTCATCTTCTATTTGAAATCCTCAAAATAACCATCCATAACTATTTCAAAATTGTCTCATATCTTACCAATAAAATCATTTATCTTCTTGGTAACTAGCCTCTTCTTATCCCACAGTACATCTCCTATAGTGGGAAATAAATTGTGTACATAATATAATATGCATATAATGAGAGAGCCAAACTTACATGAGGTATTCTTTGCTTTTGTTATTGCTTCTAGGTTATTTGCTAGTTGGATTAGATATAGCTCAGCTAGATCATAACTATGGTCCTTCTTAACCAATTTGTAGCCCATGTCAATAGCTATGCACGATACACTATATAGTTGGCTTGACTAATCAAATTTGTGTGTAATAAATTGGATAGAAAAATTGATCACATGGTCTTCAATGGCGTTGATCAACATGCCTATGTCATTCCATTTTTCCTTCGTGTTTCTCTTAATTACATCCCTTCCTTGACATCAAATGGTATTAACCCTATCTAGAATAGGGTATCCAGTCACATGATGGATTATTGAATTTTTTATTCTTACTAGTTTGTTCTCCAACCACACTTTCATGTCATGTATGTAGCTTAACACAATATTTATGCTCACAACCTTGAATACCTTTGGAAAATCTAGGGTAAGAGTTAACCCTTTCTCATCCACAAATTTGTTCTTGTCTTTCAAACTTCCATTGTCACAAATATTTTCATACACACTTCTCAGCTCAAAATCACCAATCTCTCTAATCTTGCACATGTAACACAACCTAAACTCCCGAACCATGATTACCTTGGGTGGAATTACTGACAATGTCCTTGAAGAATCTCCCTTCAGTGCGATGTTAGGGTGTTCCTTAAACTTCAGTGGAGGACAAGCATCATTATGAACAATTTGAGCATTTCTATCCTTCAATGCCTCCTTTCTAGTAGACATTGTAGACTCCATCCTTCACAATCTACGATTTTTTAATCAAACAAATTCACAACTCAGTTCAAATGCAACTATGTGTTACTTACTTGTGAAGCCAATGGAATACACTTGAATCTTTAGAATCTTTGCACAAGTTCACTCTGCAATCATCTGAATACTTCACTTTGATAATTCTTAGAAATCTAGGGAGTTTAAATGAGCTTCAAAATAAACTATATAACTTCAAATGATCGAATTAGGTCTCCATTAGATGCTCTATACATTTATTAGGTGCATACTAAGTACAAAATAGTTGTCTTGGCTTACTCAAGTAAACTCAACACACGCACCTATCTTTTAACTCCACTCGGATAGTATCATCAATTGGTCCATACTAACATTCAATACTGGCACTCAATCTCTACAAATTTTTTAACTCACTACCATAATTCATCTCAGCTCAAACATTAACTTCTATCCTTAGGCATCTATCATTATGTTGATTTGGACTTATGTGCATATAGTATTAGGAACTAATGAATGATTTATCAATTTAAAACATAGTTCCATACATACCTTTTCATTTAGTTTGAGATGAGGGAATTACCTAATCCATTGGATTATATGATCACAACTTCTCCATTTGCACTGATGCCTTCATCAATTTTCTTCCTCCATGTTTTATTCATTTTACTCCTTACTTCTTCAACATTGAACTTAGCCTTTCCACTATTCTCCCCAACATCTGGTACTAGTGCTTGGTTCATATAGTACTTTCATAGGTGACCAACCTTCTCACAATTGAAACATACTGGTCCAAAATTTCTCCAATCTCTAGATCTTCCTCTGAGATGTATCCTAGCACAATTTCTTACAATGTGTCCATATTTTCCTCGGTATTGACAATTTACCCAAGTGTTGTAATCCCAATTTATAGTATTACCTTTCTTACATATTTTTCCTTAACCTTTAGGTGTCCAATTGTTCTTTTCTTTAGATCTATAATCTTGTGCATTATGACCATATTTCTGACATGTATAATAATAACCTTCAAATCTAGAAGTAGTTGGTGCCTTATTGACCTTTGATCTACACTCATGTGCTTGATGACCTTTTTTGTTGCAAAACAATAACCATTGAATTTGGGTTTAAGGTTTGAGTTATCAATCTTGCTCTTCCAAACATTTATTTTATGGCCTTATTTTCAATAGTGGTAGCATGTGGGCTTCTTGTCCTTTGGTTTTCCATTCACATTCCTTTGTTCTCCTTGTTTTAATAATTCCCCTCACTCGACATCTAATAGGAACTTGACATAGCCTAGTCTAGAGGTGTCATGTGGTCTTCTTGGTATAATCATCTGCTCATTAAGAAATATCATAGCCTCTTTAGGTTTGTTTAACCTCTCAAAAAACTCCTTTTCAACTTTCAACTCATTCACCAATTGGTCATTCTCATATTTTAGATTTGCAATCTCTAGCTCCTTTCCTACAATCTCATAATTTTCACTTAGTAACTGATTGATTATATCAAACTAATTGTGGGTTAGTTTTTGTACTTCTTAGATCCTTTCATCAAGCCTTGTAGCCATCTATCTCTTGTCTTCATCAACCATTTCTTTGTCTTCTTTAGCCTTTTCTTTATCTTCCTCAATTTTTTTCTTTTGTTCAGTCACTTCACATAGTCTTACTACTTGTATCTCATGTTCTCTTTTCAAGACTTTGACTTCTTCATTTGGAATATTATTCATCTCCAATAGATCTTCTATTGTTGCATTAAATTCACTAGAACTTCTTTCATTAAATAGTTCTTCAATAGTCTCTTGTTTGCATTGGGTGTCATTTTGTTGAATTGCCATCTCCTTCCTTCTCTTCAAGAATTTCCTTAACATCTCCTTTGCAACCTTGACTTGTTCATATGCAAGTCGAACATCAATCTTTTGATTCTCAATGATCTTTCCAATTTGTAGACTTCTATCTTCAAGATCTTTAACTCCCAAGTAGTTAGACTTCTACCAAGAGTACACTACTCTCATACCAATTATTGGAAATTTAATAAGGAAAGTGAGTTATTGAGAGGGGGCTTAATTAGGATCTATATAAAACTTCTCACACTTCAAACATGAAACATATTTGATATTACCACATAAATCCTTATCTCAATATTACCATAAATCACATCAACCATTTATTGCAATAAATTATAATATATAGTATCTAACTACATGAATGAAAACTCATAAACACATAACACATTAACATACAAATTTGGTAACACGGAAACCCTCCAAGGTGAAGGTAAAACTATAGTGGGGATGAAAACCACAAAATCTTTACTACTATAACAATAAAGTGTGTTTGTTAAGACTACAATGTTTGATCACTTTTAATGATCTACCATGTGAGGGTCTTCCTTATTAAAGGCTAAAAGATCTGCTAGGTTCTACCTTGGTTAAATGATTTTACAGCACAATTAAGTGAGTACTTTATTAAGAGATTTATAGAATCTTGTTAAAACTAGTCTATTCATAGATTTAAACCCTAAAGTACCTATTAGAATGTTCATTACATGATCCTTGAGTTAGCTCTTCAATGCTTGATAAGGGATCTCCTCTATGCAATGTAGTATCACCTTATTGTGATTGGTCTTCTTGTCTCTGCTTAAAATTGTTCACTACACTACTCAGTCTTTTCTAACTTAACACTCTAATTCACCTCCTAAATTTATCATGCAAATAGACTTTTCATTCATTCATACTCACACACACAAACTAGGTCATAGGCCCTCCTTAAATAGATGGTTGGGTGAAACTTCTAGATCTGAATACATGATCTAGATTCATTTCTTTCATCACTTAGTCTTTGCATTTTTTTGATTGGTTGATTTCCTCACATAGGAATTAATGATCTTCCATTGAATGTGTAATAACCTCCTTGATTACCTCCTTGATCTTCATAACATGATTCAAGCTTGATAAAAATGGTTAACATAATATTTAGTATCATTCCAAACAAATATGTGAAACTAGGTTACTCATCACTTACATCATATTAGTGCTTGGCATAAATTGTTTCATCATATTGTCCCTCGGCCTTAACTATGCTCAACATGAACTAAATCACTTGACATCTATATCACTTGGAATTAACTACTTTCCCCGATAAACTTGGTAATCAATGGAGTACTCGGCCAACTCTAGCTAGTAATTACTAATCAACACAAAACTTGAAATATATACAAGTATTTACTACTTAGTTTGGCCTATATATGATGACCTAGTCATAGTGATGACTGAATAATCATGCCTTGTGAATGGATGTGTTTGACACTAATAGAAAACATGACTTAGGGATCAATAGTTTCAATTTACTAAAGTTCACAAGATTAATCAAGTCACAAGGTTAATGAAGGGGAAACTATATTCACCGAGTGACTACATTATTGCTCAAGTGATTTGCAAAGGAAGAAGAACACAATGTTGCCAAAGAAAATCAATATTAAGTGAGTTACATGTTTCTTGAGTAAATGTTATATTTATTGAGTGACAACTGGATGAGCAAATTTGGGAAATTGGAATCTAAGGCCAAATTTTGATGGAAATATGGAAAGATTAGTAAGGTCTAAAACGAGAGTCAAAGTTTGTTGCAAGATCTATGATGGAGAAAATTTAAGAAGGATCTAATGAAGGAAATTAAAGAAGGATAAGGATGGACACAAAGTTATATGTAAGGTTATATTTTCTATGTGTCTAAGTTTATTGTATGAAGGAATTTGGTTGTAAACCTAAGATTGATAATTCAGATTAAGAGGAAAAAGATGGAAGGATCTGGAAGCATTGAGAAAACTATTTAAGGAGCTAAATAAGACATATTTAGGTTCTTGGTTCAAAGCTAATGCTGGTTAAAAGTGATTAATGATTTCATTGTGATGTTATTTGAGAGTTGATAAAGTTGAAAGAGATCTAATTAAAGGTTGTTGAGTGTTTGAATAATCAAATGGGAAGAATACTTCTGAGGGGGGAGGGGGGTGTGTGAATCTAAAGTATCACACTTTAACCTTAAAAATTTTAACTGAAAATAAATTACATGCATGTAAACAGATCAAATAAGCATAAAGTAAATACATGCATCAACAACACATAACACCAAATTTGGTAACCCAGAAACCCTCCAAAATGAGAAGGTAAAACTAGGGTGGGGATGATACCCACAAAATCACTGCAGCAATAATGTTTGACCACTTATGATGGTCTACCTTGTTAAAGGCTTTGCACTGTATCAATAGTGACCTAGTTAAAGGATTTACAAACACTTTACGTGAAGTTTCACCCTGTTAAAGGATTTTATCACGTCTTCAAATGATCTACAAACTAGCTGTTAAGCTAACCTATCAACATAGGATTTTCCTTCTAATACAATTGCTAGAGAGTATTAGACTAATAAACTTGATAGCTTATAATCCTTGATTTCTAAATTCAGGCACTTGATCTGCTCATTCTGATCTTGATCCTATGAGATCTGATATCTATTCAATTCCCTTTCTCTGTTCTGATCAATTGAATACTACAATATTGCTCTGTTCATCTAAGTCTTTTACTCTTCCCACTAAATTTTTCTATAGTTTATCCATACACTACTCTCATCCATACATATAATGGGTTTTCATCCTCCTTTTAAATATTTTGAAGACTTATGGTTAGTTATGGATCTTTCTTATTGGTTGCATTTAGATTCCATAGAAAATGTAAAAGATTCATTCTTATCTTTAATATCCTTCGAGATCCTTCCATGTTAGCTCAAAAAATGGTTTACATCTGAGTTTGTGAAGGCACAAACTCATATGTTAATTTCTGTGTTACTCGACACATACTAGATTACTGATGCTTGGCACATGTATGATTCTGGTTTGCTTGGCACCTATTGCATTCTAGCTTTCTCGGCATCAACTGTGACTTGGAACCTATATATGACTCGACTCATATGGTTCACTCGACACTTGAAGTCACTCGACACTTGATCTTCACTTGACACTTGAAGATTGCTTGGCACCTAAAGATCACTCGGCACCTATTGTAGTTCTATTTGGCTCGACACATACTATGGCTCAGCATACATAATGTACTTGGCTTCTATATGAAAAGTGTGTTGACACTCAATTGTCAAAACCAATCTGAGATCAACAATCTCCCCCTTTGACATGAGTATCAAAAACATTTAACTAAGCATTATTTATCTGACCTTATGAGTACATTATTCAATCTATTCGGTATATGTACAAAATTTCAAAAAATTGTTCAAAATTTTGTAAGGAACAATATACCTTAAAATTCTTATAAATCCCCCTGAGTTTATGTGCCATTTCTATTTCTGTAATCAAAATTCTTGTGCTGAATTTGTCTCATCTGGTAATGTATCTAATACTCTTTGTTGTTGCCTTGTTTCTATTTTCCTGTGTCTGCTTGCTGACCTATTTTGTCTATTCTATTTTCACTTGTTCTGCACTTGCTTCACTTGTTATACTCTAGAAAAATTTTATTCATATCTCCCCCTTTCATATGTCTCCCCCTTTTTGCTACCATGGGATATGCACAATCTTTCCCCCTTTATTCTCCAAAAGAATGAAAGAATGTAATTGCTTAGTATTCGCCCCTTTTTATTTCATAACTCCCCCTTTGTAATATCTCCCTATTTTTGACATTTATGTCAAAGGGTGCTAAGGGTTAAGACCATATTTTTCCAAAAATGTACTATTTACCTCCATAATCATTTTAAGAGCTACATCCCAATTCACCAAAACAATTTCTAATGACTTGTACTAGATGGCAGTCTCTGCAACAAGATGAACAAGCCTTTCCATTGTAGAAAGATTAGGATCTTTCTTTAAAATATTTTCATTATAGACTTACTCTTTATGGAGTACTTCCAAATGTGGGGTTATGGAAGATTGAATCTACATTAATTTGACCTTTATATTGGCCTCTTCACTTGTGAGTGTAGCTAACTCCTTTTGGGTGTGAAGCAATTGGATAAAATGCTTCTCACTCTGAGTTGGGTCTTTTGGTAGGTGCATGCTAGAAATATTTAGATTTCTATCTAGGCTCAGTATTCTTTGACTTGTCTCTTGTGTGAAATAGGAAAAATCACACAACTTTTTATACAATGAGAATATATTCTCAAGTATCTTCTTCACTTTATCAATTCTCTTTGCTAATTCAACTTGAGATAGTGCTATTTCACTGGCTATTTTCTCATTTACTTTTCCTTGAAACTTCCTTTTAGACCATTCCATGAGTTTCACACTTGTCTCCTGGTCTTTAATTGTCACCTGGTCAACAATATTTGATAATTGTTCCATTAAAGGCTTTGTCTCATCTGGTGACTGCAAGCTGAAGGCATCCATAAAGATGTCCTTAATCTCATGTAATTCTTGCTTATGTTTATACTCCTTCCTAAGTATTTCTTGCCTCTTTCTCCTATTCAATGCATCCTGCATCTCTGTGATATGTTCAATGTTGATTGTCTTGGAGTCATAGGTAGGTATGACTATCTCTTAATCTAGATCAGGGTCTTTATAGTGAAGTACCCTTGTCACTTTTTCTGAGCTTGAGCTTGGTATAGATACTTGCAATATCATTGCATCAGTTCTAGGCTTCTAAAGAGTTTTTGTAGGAGTGCCTATTTTTGGTAACTCTATCAGTGTTTGTATTATAGCCTACTCCTCTTCCTTTGATTTGTCCTCCTTTTCCTCATTTTTTCTCCCCTGATCAATCATAATAATATGAGATGTACCTATTGACTATATTATAGGATTAGATGTAGCAATTTGTCCTATTTTCTCTGTGTGTTTTACTACCTCTACACTTGGCTTCTGCACTATGTTATCAACTATTGGAAATGGTGGTAGAAGCATTAGGATTTTACCACTAGTAGCTATAGAGATGGAAGGTGGTTCTTGTGGTTTCACCTTGTCTCTAAATGGCTTTGCTATAGCCTTTTTCAACTCATCCACACTCACTAATACAGGATTTGTGCACAATTGTGCATATAGAGTTGATTGGTGAAGGATATTCTTGAGATCCTCTATAGTCAATGGATTGATGTTCTGACAAGTTTTTTTAGTAACATCCTTCATAGTTATAGTGTTTACAGTTGTGAGGGTTACATGAGGAGGGCTAGGAGGTGGCAATTGTGTGTCTTGCACACTCTGGTCTTATTGTTGCTCTTGCTCAGTTGTTGCCATTTGATCTCCTTTTTGTGTCTCTTCCTCCTCACCTTTTTCTTTTTCCTCTTACTCTTTCTTCTCCTCTTCTCCTTTCTCTTCTTCTTTCTTCTTCTCCTCTTCTCCCTTCTCTTCTTCTCCTTTTCTTGTTTCTTCTACTTCTGTTTTGTCTTCTTTCTCATTTTCCTTCTCACTAGCCTTAGCCTTATTTGTTTTTGCATCCTTCTCTTCTTGTCCATCCTTGTCATATGTTCTGTTGTATATTGATTTCCACAATCTTATTGATTTCTAGACAACTTCTTCAAAAAAAAATTGTAGGATGCTAAAGGCTCTATACTTTGGTGCAAATTTGCCACCATGTTTCTTGTTAGCCTTAGTTATTTGACCTCTAGTCAAATCAGGCATCACTTGTGCCAGTGTTGATTCTCTTATTTCCTTCTCCATTTTTAAACAATAATTCCATTTATCTTCAATAATTTCATATAACTACCTAGGAATAGTATTGTCTAACTCAAGAGGTGTATTCTTAAATTCTGCCACCATGGCATACACTGACTCTTCTATCTTTTTTTGATCCTCTCTACTTAACTTATTGAAATCAATATTTTTCAAATCAAAAAAATCTACATTCTTAACATTATCATAGATTTTATCTATATATGACTTAGGAGGATGTCTTACCACTTTATATTGGCTGATGTTTTCTGCTTCAATCTTCTCCTCATCATTAGAATCTAGTTGTGCTACATACTGTCTCCTTTTCTTTCACATTTCACCAATTTTCTCAGTGACCTTATTCTTTTCTTTCACTTGCTCATTGGCCTTTTGAGTAGAGGCCCTTGTGGTAGCTCTTATTACTAGTGTTGGCTTGGCTTGAGTTGTTTTTGTAGCCTTCTTTTCTTTGGGCTGGGTTGTTGGTTGAGTTTTAGCTTTTCTCTTCTTAGATTCTTGGGCTGGTGCTTCCTCAAATTCTTCTTCCTCTGTACCTTCCTCCTTGTCTTCACCTAATCCTTGAGTTGATTCCATTGGGCCTTTCCCCTATTCATCTTCTTCATGATCATCTTCAATTTCCTCTTCTGCACCTTCTTCCTCAGCTGTCCCTTCAATGCCTTCACCAAATTTCTTCTTCAATTTCCTCACCAATTTGTCTTTCTTCTTTATGGTGGAAGTAGTTTTTAGTTCCATGTCCACCTTGGAATGTATAGCATCACATGTTCCAAAATGGGGTGCCTCCTTATCAATTTCTTCTACAAGCAATGATGTGATTGCTACTGAGGCTTCATCAATGTTTATCTCATAACCTAATGGCCTTAGCCATCTCACCCTTGGAACTACTACTTGGATATATGTGAGGCCTCGCCCCCGACCCATCGTAGCATAGGGATACATTACTCTTATTTTGTTATCTGCGACTCGAGATGTCGAGACATTATCTGATGCTTAGAACATATTTTATTATTTCATGTTGTGTGATGTTATTTCCAGATATATTTGATGATTGTCCTTTAATGTTCATATATATGTATGTTGATGAAATCAGTAAATGTAGGATTGAGATTTGATTTAAGACATTTCAAAAGGTTAAGAATTATGTAGGATGAAGAAACTCTTATTGATGTATGTTTTAATTTATTAAAAAAAATTCTGATACATATACATTTATATACATGTGATTTTTCGGGACTATTGATGTGTGCAATGAGTGTGCAGATATTTAGCCGAGAAACCCTACGGAGGAACAAAATTGATCTCCATGTGCTAAAATTTGGAAACCCTATTGTTCGTAATTATGTTCTTTCAGTGTCGGTTGACACTCGTAAAGTGTTTATGTGCTTCGGTATGCTAGTTAGGGTTAATTGTTTAATCTTTGGATTCAAGTTGGTTCAAGTTAGTGTCAATTTTCTATTAGGTTCTTAATTAGGGTTAGTTATCCCTATTTCAGATTTGTGCTTGATTTGCAAGTTAGAGTTGTTAGATAGACCTATTTTATCTCTAGATTTTATTTGTCTCTTAACCTCTTTCCTAAGGCTTTTAACATGGAATAATTATACCCAAGGGGTATGGGTATGGGTTAGGGGTCTTTTCCAACCCCTAAGCCCCTTTTGTTGACTTTTGAGGTCACTCAAAAGTCCCCTTTTTGCCTTTGTGCGAAAATTGCAAGAGGTTGTCATGAGTTGTCTTACCCCACCTCCTTTTAGGGTTTAACCATGGTGTAGGTTGAGTTAGGAGTTTCTAGAGTGGCTAGTGGGTGGAAATAGTTATTGCTCCTTTTGGGTGGTTGAGTTGGAGGCTTATTTAGAGGCCTTCCTTGGTCTAGTGGTTTGGTTACCCAATCTCTACATTTAGAGAAGATTTTCTTGAAGCTTGAGGGAAGGAGGGATACTCTACTCAAACTGGTTCATTGCCATTACCTCTTGTGAAGGTAGGAGACTCCCATCTCCCTTATTTCAGTTTTTATGTTTTGTTTCATGTTCTTGTTACCTTGTTGTTGTTTTATTGTTGTATGGTTGTGGGTATGTGGGGAAGATTTGTAAACCATGTCTTTTTGGTTGTTTCCTTTCTTGTTTATGTTTGAAATTTTGAGTTTTCCTTGCATGGGTGTTTTGGTATTACTCACCCTAGGAGAGGGCATAAGTGACCAATTTTGGGAGAGGTCTGTTTAGTTGGACTCCAACCTATGTAGAGTCTCTTCTTAGGATGAGAAGAGGGATAAAGGGTAGGGTGTTATGGGCCCCTACCCGTCAGCACAAACCTGGTATGAGTATGGCAAGTTAAATGGAAGAACAGAAGTTCTTGGTTATTGGCCCCAATTGGGCATCTGAATTTGGTGTTGTGCTTGACTTCTCCAGTTGGAAGAATCCACCTCCCCCTAGTCTTGATTCATTGTGAATCCTATTGTGTAAACCATGTATGATTATGCATGCTTGATGTTCTTTTGGTTCTGCTTGGTTGTCACCCGATCAGTTATTGGTTTCCTCCATGGCTCTTGAAACGAGATTCAGAAAACATTACAAAATTCTTGATTATGATCATGAAGAAAATTGGATAAAATTGTTGTAATTGGGATTGAGATCCTATTGGAAATTGTATTTTTTAAAATCTTATTGTATATGGCAACGAAGCTGGGTTTTCTTCCTAATTCTTTCCCGGCTGAGCCTTTGAATCAGGTTAGCCAATAAAATAATGGTTGAGTGTATTTGGTTCTCATAATATTTGATCATAATTTTCAGTTGTAAGAGTGCTCATCAAAATAGAATAAATTAATTTGCATATATATAAATGGGATAATAGGATCATAGATAATGTCATGGTTTATGAATGTTCAAGTTTTAATTACGATAATGAAGAGTTGAACTGATATAGTGAGTTTCAATTATGATGTATAAGTATTGTGATGAGATCTGTCAAGAGCAAACCCTATATTATGAGATCAAAGATATTTCATTCTTGACAAATTTCATGATGGTTATAATCAAATTCGAATGAGGATAATCCACCACCTTTTTGTTTTTTAATTATGTGTATAGTATCATTCACCTTCTAAGTTCTTCAAATATGATCAATTGGACTGAGAGGTTGTATTCTTGAAATCAATAATAATAATAATCAGAACTTAGAACTCTTACCATGTCCTTGAAGAACCAATATAAAACATACATGTTTAAACTAGAGATTGAGAAACTATACCTAATGTACTCCTTTGCATTGGAATACTTGTATTAAGGAAGAATGTTAATAATAGAATTATTCAAATCCCTAGTAACATAAATGAAATGCATAAAATGGCATGACCATGCCTTGTTAAAATTATGCTTCAAAAAAAAAAAATATGCACTCCCAGGAGTAAAAACTCTCTGGAAAATACATGGGGAAAGAATTCATTGCTTCCAAAACTCAGAGCATATAATTGCTCAGATTCCTTCCTTAGTGAATAAAGAAACAAAATAAATATTATGTAAAATCTCTTGGGTGCATAATTTTGAATGTATAAATATGTACATTTTTATATAAAGTCAATATCTAAATATCTTTTCTTCACCTATAAAACTTTATGTTTTTATTGCTCTCCTTGGCCTTGCACGTCAGTTTAAGCTTGCCTTAAAGAGGTCTTTAGTGTCTGCCTCAGGTCATAGTGGATGGGATGGGTGGGTGATGTCACCCTACCACCTTGTCCCATCCCCATCCTCCTCCACTCCTAGCGGCCAGTTGTGGGAAAGGTGGCATTAATGTTGTGAAGGGAAGTTTGAATGGCCACCTTCATTTCCTTAACCCTTCCTTGCTCACCTCTGTTCACGTGCCCCCTCTTGGGCTGCATTTTCCTTACCTCGAGCTGCGTGGCAAGTGGAGTGGAGAGAGAGTTATGTCATGATATGACATTGTTTTGGACGTTGGTTTAGTTTGGGGATGGTTTTGTTGTTAATAAGTTTTTTGCTTCTTTTAAAACTTTAGTCCTTGTTTCCCCTACGTACCTTCTCTTGGATGTGCAGGTTTGGGATTGCGTGGGGCCTAGGGAGAGGAGTAGGGAGGGGTCACATCCACTTGACTTGTGTTCAAGTGGATGTTAGAGGCTAGGGTGTAGGTAAGGTCTTAGGACAGGAGGGTTAGTGGTTAGATGCTAGTAAATAGGTAGGCTTAGTTAGTAGTGTATGATTTAATTTTTTTTTTCAGTTTGAATGTAGTTAGAATTTAGAATATAATTTAGTATTAGATTAGCTAGTTTAGTATTTAGTTAATTTAGTTATTTAATAAATGTTAATTAGATTTTATAATAATTTAAGTCTATTAAAATTGTTTTTTAGTTGATAAATTTCTGAATGTAATTAGTTAATTAGTTTAAATTTTTAAGTTATTTTATTTTAGCATGTTAGTTTAGTTAGTTTCTTTTTATATATTGTTTTTTTTTTTTAAATTTTAAATTGTTAGTTTAAAATGATATTCTAATTTGTTAAAGTGTACTTAGTTTAATTTAATAAAGTTTTAAGTTAGTATTACGTTGAAATTATTTTAAAATCATTTAATTATTAAGTTAGTTGACAACTATGTTGTTTAATTGTGAGTTGGTTTTAGGTTATTTTTTTAAATATATTTAGTATAAATTTTAAACATTTAAGGTTTTAGCAAACTCATTATGAAACTATTATCTTGTTTCATTACGTTAGCATATGTTAAAACAAATAGAAAATGTTGGATTGTTTCCTTTATCTTTTAGTCAAAAGTTAAGTGTAACTTACATTGTTAATATCTTTTCATATGTTTAATTCTTAAATGGCATAACTTAAGATTGATATCAATCTAGTAACAAAAGTTTCAAAATCTTAACAATGTAATCGCCCTCATGTTTATAACCTTAAGACGTAAAGTAAAGAACCTGTACTAAAACTATTATCAATCATTTCAAACCTAGGGCATGTTTAATTATTAATTTCAAAAAAAAAATTGTGTGTGTGTTTTTGCCTTCAAGTTTTGGGCATGACAATATAAGTGAAATCAATGTCAACTAAGAAGCAGATGTCATTGACATGTTGTTCCACTAGGGAAACTGGTATTCTCAATCTTTGCTTAATGGATTTCTTAAAATCCTCAAAATAGCTTGTCATTAGAGAGTCAAAGTTGTTCCCATTTGCTCAATATACTCATTGATTTGAGTAATGGCTAACTTGTCTGATCTCTAGTTGATTTTTCCAAAAGAAGGAAATTCTTCCAAAACAAAGAAAAATATGCAGACAAGGACTGATCCAAACATACATTGAGCACCTTTGGATCTTCTTATTGCTCCAAGATTCTCCATGATTTTTTGCAACATCAAATTTGACAAATCATATGTATGATCTTTCTTGAAAAGTTTATATGCCACATCCACAGCAATACATGACACACTATTCAATCTACTAGATTGATAAAACTTGTGAGATATCACTCTCACTGCAAAATCCAGAAGGAGATCTATGATAGTGTCAATTGTCATGCCCCTTTTGTTCCATTTGGTCCCTGTGTTCTTTTCAATGACCTCTTTTGAGTCACTTCGCAGGGTCTTATTTTGATCTAGGGTTGGAAAGTTTGTATCCCTATGCACTATCCTCTTCATTATTTTGATGGGTCCTCCTTCTAACCACAAATAGCCATTGTGTATTTTGCTGAGAACAATTCTTATACATTCTAGTTTGAAGCCTATGGGGTAAACTAGGGCATGGGTTAAACCCTTTTTCTCAACAATTTGGAATTCATCCTTCAATATCTTGTTATCACATAGTTTATCATAGGCTTGAAATATCTCAAGGTCTCCTACTACACCTATCTTGCAATTGTAACACTTCCTGACATCCTGTACCATGATGACTTTGGGTAGAATAATGGACAATGCACCAGTAGGGTCATTTTTATAGGAAACTTCCAGGATTGGCCTAAATTTTGG
The DNA here is from genome assembly GCA_028749045.1 of Cupressus sempervirens. Lineage (NCBI taxonomy): Eukaryota > Viridiplantae > Streptophyta > Pinopsida > Cupressales > Cupressaceae > Cupressus > Cupressus sempervirens. The sequence continues at coordinate 233,730,253 of CM053793.1, forward strand.
TTGGTTGACCTTGTTACTAACCAACTGGACCTCAAAACCTTCCTTTTCCTTAGGGTTTTTGGAACTAGATGCCATTTTGCTGATCTAGGTTTTAAAAGATTTAAACTTCAAAACTGCGCAACTCGACACTTGAAGAATACCTTGGATCAAAAAAATATGTGCTTGATCATTGTTGAAATCCATGCAAATGGATTCAATGTTATTCTTTGATCTCTTCTGCTCTCTTCTCATCTTTTCTCTATGTTTGAATGGCATGAAATGATTAAAATTTTTATCTTATACCTTTCAAAACCTAGCATTAAATGCTTAGTGCATACAATTGTACACTTAGCTATTGAAGGTTTCAACATGACTCGGCTTCCATTGGTTTTCCATTACTCAGCTCCAACTAGATTTCCACTTCACTTGACTTCCATTGACATTTCTCAACTCGGTACTAACTAACAACTCGGCAACACTTGCTAAAATTTGAAGTTTTAACTTTGCATCTTGATTCATGTTGTTTTCTTCTTTGCAGTACTTGATTATCTTGGGACTGATGTATGATATAACTTTGTGTATTAGTCCCATACACCTATTCTTGCTTAGTTGGATGAGGTGTGACCACTTGACCTATTAGATGAAGTGATCCCTCCATTTGATGAAATACATTCATCTTTCTTCTTCCAAGTCTTATTCATTTTGCCCTCTTATGTGTTCAACATCAACCTTCTCTTTTCCTTTGTTGACTTCTGACTTGGGTGCCTTTGACTTTGTTGGGTGATTCTTGCTGATATGACTAATCTTCAAGCAACTAAAACACGTGGTTTGGCTTAACCACCTACTGTAGTTCCCTCTAAAATGTGTCCTCATGCAATTTCCAAGAATGTGTCCATATTCCTGGCAATAATGATAGCTATACCTGGTGTTGTAATCCCAATTGTGATGATGACCATGGTTACCTTCTCTTGCTGCCTGATTTGATGTCCACATAGGCTTTGATCTACACTCAAAAGCTCTATGTTCATACTTCTTGCAATTGTAGCAGTGACCTTCAAATTTTGATGTCTTGATATTCCTAGTCCTGCATTCATGTGCTTGATGTCCTTGCTTTTTTCACTTGTGACAGTAGCTTGTATTCTTAGGCTTATCATGTTGATTGGTCTTCTTACTCCTACATACATTAGTAGTGTGTCCCTTTTTACCACATAAATGACAAGTAGGTTTAGTGTTCTTACCTTTGTTGCTCCTTTCTTCTGCAGTCTTGGATGATTCTCCTTGTTCAGTGCTAGTGTAACCAAGTCCTAAAGTATCATTGCTAGCCCTTGGTGATTTCAATAGTTGCTCAAAGTACTTGATAGCCTCATTGGGTTTGTTGAAGCTTTCTACAACTTCCTTCTCTCTTTTCAGGTCATTTTGCAATTGTTCATTTTGTATTTTTAATATAGAGATCTCAATGTCTTTCATATTCATCTCATGATGTGCATTTATCATCTGGCTTAAGGTGGCTAGCTGCATGTTTGAGATTCTTTCAAACTCAATTGTCTTCTCGTCCATTCTATTGGTAAGATTTTTCTTGCATCTTCTATCATCGCCTTGTCTTCAATGGATTTCTTCTTCTATTTAGTTACTTCACAAAGCATTATGGCTTGTGATTCTTGTTCAAGCTTGAGTATTCTGATTTCTTCTACTTGATTTCTGTTCTACTCCATCAGTTCTGCTATTGTTGCATCAAACTCTTTGGAATCTCCATTGGCAAACACTTTTGTGGTATCAATCTCCTTGTAGTGTATGTCATTTTCAGCTATGGCTATATCCTTCCTTCTTTTTAAAGATTTTCTTAATTCTTCTCTAGCTTCCTCCAAGTTGTGTAGGACGAGTTGCACATCAATCACCTAATTCTCTATAATCTTCCCAAGTTTGAAGACTTCCATCTTCAAATCTTTTCTCTAAGATGTTAGGCTTCTCCTTCTGAGATCTCAGCTCTAATACCAATTGTTGGAATAATCAAACGGGAAGAATACTTTTGAGAGGGGGGGTGAATCAGAAGTATCACACTTTAACCTTAAAAATGTTTAATTGAAAATAAATTGCATGCCTGTAAACATATCAAATAAGCATAAAGTAAATACATGTATCAACAACACATAACACCAAATTTGGTAACCCAAAAACCCTCCAAAATGAGAAGGTAAAACTGGAGTGGGGATGATACCCACAAAATCACTACAACAATAATGTTTGGCCACTTCTGATGCTCTGCCTTTTTAAGGGCTTTACACTATCAATAGTGACCTTGTTAAAGGATTTTCAAACACTTTACATGAAGTGTCACCCTGTTAAAAGAATTTATCATTTCTTCAAAGGATCTACAAACTAGTTGTTAAGCTAACCTATCAACATAGGATTTTCCTTCTAATACAATTGCTAGAGAGTATTAGACTAATAAACCTGATAGCTTACAATCCTTGATTTTTAAATTTAGGCACTTGATCTACTCATTCTTATCTTGATCCTCTAATATTTGATATCTATTTGATTCCCTTGCTCTATTCTGATCAACTAAATACTGCAATGTTGCTCTGTTCCTCTAAGTATTTTACTCTTCCCACAAAATTTTGCTCTAGTTTACCCATACGCTGTTCTCATCCATGCATACAATGAGTTTTCATCCTCCTTTTAAAGATTTCAAAGACTTAGGGTTAGATATGGATCTATGATCCATGTTGAATCTTTAAATCTCGCTCATTCCTTGCACTTTTCTTATTGGTTGCATGCCTTCTCCATTTTTCTTATTGGTTTCATGTTGATTGCATAGTAAATGTAAATGATTCATTCTTATCTTTAATATCCTTTGAGATCCTTCCATGTCAACTCAAAAAATGGTTTACATGTTAGTTTTTAAAGGCACAAACTCATATGCTAATTTTTGTGTTTCTCGGCACATACTGGATTACTGATGCTTGGCACATGTATGATTTTGGTTTGCTCAACACCTATTACATTCTGGCTTGCTCGACATCAACTGCGACTCGACACCTATATATCACTCAGCTCATATGGTTCACTTGGCACCTAAAGTCACTCGGCACTTGATCTTCACTTAGCACGTGAAGATTGCTCGGTACCTAAAGATCACTCGGCACTTGTTGTAGTTCTATCTGGCTTGACACATACTATGGATTGGCATACATAATGTACTTAGCTTCTATATGAAAAGTGTGTTGACACTCAATTGTCAAAACCAATCTAAGACCAACAATTGAGAAGAGTGAAATTATTGAAGGAGAATAGCTAAGTTGAGCCAATTGAACTAAGAAGACAAGAAGAAGAATCTTTGAAAGATAGAATCAACTGAGTAAATAAAAGAAAAAGAAAGAGAAAGAATAAAGATATGAACAAGAAAAGATAGTTAATATTCTTAATAGATCACTTTACACTATTATTGTTTAACCATTCTAGATGAAAATCTTGCAAGTACTAAGTGGTCCTAACAAGTTTGTGAAATCTACTATGGTAACACCAATTAGTGGTGATTGCAAGTCCTTTAAATTAGGCCTCTCTTTTTAGTCAAGTACGAGGAGTGATAAGGTCTAGATGATCTTTTGGTGAAATCTTCTAACAAGGTCACTTTAACAAAGTGTATGTATCCTTTAACAAGGTGTTCTCCTAATAGAGATCACTTTAGAAGAGTGAAGTTTTTGGGTTGTTAGTCCTAGGTGGTTTGTCCCTTAATATTTTTTCCACATTAAAAATCTTGGTGTCAAATTGTGTGAATTTTATTTGTGTTGCAAGTTGATTTACATGTTTTAACAGTTTACTGCAACTCAATAATAATTAAGATATCACTAGGCAATAACTAGAAATTCATAGACCACTGAAAGGAGGTAGCTAGTACCACTAAGAATTAGATTATTGTGGAAACCACAGACTCACTAGATGGAACTCTTGTGGAAGGGGAGAATAAATATTCTTAGGGTAATGGGTTCTCTCCATTGATGGTAAGTAGATTCCTAGACATGGTCTCAACTACTTCACCTGAGCACTTATCTCATTTGGAATCACTCTTTGATAGTTGCAAGGACTCCAAGGAGAACCCTTAGACCCAAGTTACTCATAAGAAAAAGAAAAACAATAGAGAAACATCATCGGTCAAATTAGATATTGGAGGATCTTCAAGTTACCTAGGTAGGAAGAGCTTGAAACAAATTAGAAAGGAAGAAGCAAGGAGGAATATTTTGGATGGATCTCAAAAGACCATCCAGGAAGCTTGCCAAAATTTCAAAATATGAAGATTATATCTTGGAACATTCATGGACTCAAGAAAATCCACAAACAAGAAATTATATCGAATATGATTAGGGATCATAGACTAGATCTTTTTTAATTCGAAAAACTAAAATGAAGAAGAATAAAGTTGATAAGATATCCTTTGGTAAAGGTTGGAGAAACTTGGCCACTAACTTAGATGGGGCATCTAGTGGTCTTCTTACTATATGGAAAGATTCCTTAGATGCTAATATCATTTTTGATGAAGATAATATCCTACTCATGAATTTTTTTTATCTTAAGACTTTGGAGAGATGGTTGCTTCTTAATCTATATCCCCCTAATACTAAGAATGGTAGAAGAAACTTTTGGCATAAAATTTTGAACCTTGTTACTTAGTTTGGAAGGTTTTTGGGTATTATTATGGGAGATTTTAACACCTCCCTTTGGCTACTGAGAAGCAAGGAGGTCTTCTTCCTAATATGGATAGTACGCAACATTTAGCTAATCTAATAAGCGACTTAGCTCTTGTGGATATGGATCTTGGTGGATGCAAATTCACATGGTCCAACAAGAGAATAGGCTCGGATTGTATTCAGGTGAGACTAAATACAGCTCTCTTAACTTTGGACTAGATGTGTTAGTTTCATTTGAAGCTTTCCTCCTTGGTTCAGCTTGGTTTGGATCACTCCCCAATCTCTCTCTCTATTGATAGAATTAATAGAAAGAAAGCTTTCCCTTTCAAATTTGAGAAGATGTGGTTGGCGCACCTTGGCCTTTATGATAAAATAAAGGGGTAGTGGGGGATAGAGTTTCGTGAAACAACTATGTGCAAGGTGGCCAAAAAACTTAGAATTATTAAATCTGAAATTAGAATATGGAACAAAAGTGACTTTGGAAATATTTTCCAAACCAAAGGAAGGGTTATGAAGGATCTTCTAGAGGTTCAAGAAGAGATCCAAACATGGGGATATGATGAAATTAAGATGAATATAGTGAAGGATATCCTTGCTAATCTTCACAATATTGTTGGAAAGGAGGAAATCTTTTGGAGGCAGAGTTCATGGTCAATTTGGCTCAAAGAAGGGGACAAAAACTTGAGGTTCTTTCACCTTTCCACTATGAAACATAGGCCAACCAATAGAATTAGTCAAATTAAAAAGGGAGGTGATTTGATTAGGGAAGATAATGAGATAGCTGAGGAGGCCATTAGGTATTTCTCCTCTATTCTCACTAAAGATCTCAATTTGGCTAAAGAGGATCAAAATATTATCATTGATACTATCCCCTTAGTTATCAATGAGGCTCAGAATAGGGCCTTACTGGCCATCCCCAAAATGGAGGAAATTAAAGAGGTAGTTTTTTCTTTACCTCATGAAAAGGTCCCTAGTCTTGATGGATTTCTCACCTTTTTCTTCTAGATGTATTGGGATATTATCCACTATGACCTGGTCAAAGCTATTCAGGAATTCTTTGGTGCTAAGAATCTGCTTACATAAATTAATGCTACTTTTTTTGTTTTGATTCTGAAAGTCACAAGGGCTGATTCTTTTGGATCTTTTAGGCATATTAGCCTTTGTAATTCTCTCTATAATATTTTTACTAAAGTCTTAACCAACAGAGTTATCAAATTACTTCCTGGGATTATTGCTCCACAACAATTTGGGTTTGTGCTTGGTAGAAAAATTCTTGACTCTATCATGGAGGTCCATGAAGTTATTCATTCTTTGGAAGCAGGTAAATAGGAGGGCTTCCTACTTAAACTTGATCTTTCTAAAGCTTATGATAGGGTTGATTGGGGTTTTTTGGATAGGGTGCTTGATGCTTTTGGGTTCAATTCTAGAGTGAGAAAGTTAATTTTTCAATTGATCTCCTCCCCTACCTTTGCAGTTATTGTTAATGGTACCCCTTTGCCTTTTTTCAAATCTTCTAAAGGTCTTTGCCAAGGGATCCTTTATCTCCTATTCTTTTCATCATCCTTGCTGAAGGTCTGGGCAGACTTATTAATTCCAAAAGAAATAGGGGGGAGTTAGTGGGACTAAAACCTTCTTCAAGTCCTCTGGTCTTTACTCATCAACAATTTCTGGATGATATGATTTTGGGAGGTGAGGCCTTGGTTAGAGAAGCTCATAATGTCAAAGAGATTCTCAACACCTATTCCAAGGCCTCTGGTTAGCTCATTAACTGGGATAAGAGCTTAGTTTTTTTCTTCAATACTCCCCCTGATAGATAGAGGAAATTGCTAGCATCTTGGGCTATAATATTGGGACTCTTCCCTCCATTTACTTAGGCCTTCCTTTGGGTTCCAAACCACTTGACTGGTTTTGGGACAATCTCATTGACAGATTTAATAGAAAACTGGCAGGTTGGAAAGGTGTTACTCTTAGCCATGTTGGTAAAGCTTTATTGATCAAGTCTACCCTCCAAAACCTTCCTACTTATGCTCTCAGTCTCTTTACTATCCCCCCCAAGGTTTTTGAGCATTTGGAGGCCATTTAGAGGCATTTCATGTGGTCTAGAACCAATAAGAAAAAAAAATACCCTCTAGTGGCTAGGGAGAATATTTGTAGACCCAAGAATAAAGGGGGCCTAGGGATTAGAAAGCTAAAATAGATTAACAGTACACTCCAAGAAAAACAAATCTAGAGAATCTTCAATTATAAAGGGGAATGGAGAGATATTATGGAGCTCAAGTACATGAAACCTTAGTCTCATACAATTCATTAATAGAGTTGTTGATCCTAGGGGTTCTATTATTTGGAATGGCATTATGAGGAATAATAGTTTTTCCTTTGACAAAGCTAAATGGAAACTTGGCAATGGAGAAGATATCAACTTTTGGCATGATGACTAGCTCAGTGTTGGCCCTATTGGGGAAATTGAAAATTTCAACAGATGGGCTAATGTTTACATTAACAGGTTTGGGAGCAAGGTAAGAGACTATAGGAATCAGAATGAATGGATTGACTTGGCTAAGATATCCTTGGATCTCAAGGCACTCATGAACCTAATTAGACATATTCCCTTACCTCACAAGAAAGATGCCATCATCTAGGGAGAGACAATTAATGGCATTTACATTGTGGCCTTGGGCTATGAGAATCTTCAAAATTTTGGTCCTCCCCTAGTGTGGGCCAAAGCCTGGTTCTCAAGACTCACTCCAAAAATCAACATCTTCTTTTGGATTATGCTTCAAAATTGCATCCTGATGGTGGATAACCTCACAAAGAGGGGAAATATGATGCCTAACCGATGCATTCTTTGTAAAAATCAATGTGAGAGTGTTGATCACCTTTTCATCCACTGCCCTTTCATTAAAAATATATGGTCTCTTTTCATGTCCTTTTTAAACATATCCTGGTGTTTTCCTTCCAACATCCTTGATGTGTTTGAGTAGTGGATCCATGGTAGATTTGGGTGTGATGATAGGGCTTTGTGGAATTGGATCCTATCCCATGTTTGCTAGGGGTCTAGAAAGAGCATAACAATAGAATTTTCAAGGACAAGGAAACCAAGGCTAAGGTTGTTTTTCACAAAGGCTTCAATTCTTTGATGGAGACTTATTCTACTATCAAAGGTCATATCCCCTCCATTGGCAGCAATTATAATAATAAAAGCAAGAGGGATGGGTGTATATGGTTAATGCTACTCGAGGGATGGTGTAAAGCTAACTTTGATGGGGTGGCTAAAGGCAACCTGAGAAAGGTTGGAGCGGGTGGTGTTATTAGAAACAACTTTGGTAAAGGTATTGCTACAATGGATGTTCCCCTTGGAACTCAAGCTAACCATTATGTGGAGGCTATAACGACTCATTATATCATTAAACTAGATAAAGATATAGGTGTGAAAAAATATGGCTTGAAGGTGATTCAAAAAACATTATAGCTTACCTTAAGGAGAAGAATAAGCCTACCTGGACAATAGAGAACATTATAGAAGAATGCATTCTTCTCCTCAAATCTTTCAAAGAAATTCATGTGGCACATGAGTACCATGAGGCCAATCAAGTGGCTGATAGCCTGGCTAATTGGGCTATCAAGTGCAATGGGATGGCCAAGTGGACAGAAGGAAATAATCTCCTGTCAGAGATTAAAGATATGATTGAATGGGAAAGGATTCCAAGAAGATTGGGCATAATTTAAAATTATTATGATAGATAATATAACTTGGAGGAGGGCCAAAAATTTGATGTAATATAAATTAATTATGATAGTTAGTGCTTTATGAGGAATGTGCAGAAATGCGATGTGGAAGTAAGATATCGCTCGTACTTCTCACATCAATCATCTCTATCCTCTTAATTCAATGATAGACTTCAGATTACTAGACAATAAAACTAACAAAAAACTCAAGAAAATGAGAAGAAGCTCATTTACTGTGAGGGGTTTTGATACTAGGTTTCAAGTTAGCAACAAGAGTAAGATGGTTGGGGAAAGGCACAGGAGGGAACTAGAGGATGAAGCCCTGAAATGGTGTAGGAGGTCAAAGGTTTAGGAAATTTTGAAAAGCTCACAACTTTTATAGAAAGGCTTCATAGTTGGAAGCCCTCAGTCACCAAGGCTATGGTGAAAAGGTGGAATGAGGGCATTGTGAAAATTGATGGAGTTAAATTTATTGTGATAGAGGATGTTATTTTTGTGGTCACTGGTATTCCCATCATGGGGAAGAAATTTTATAGAGACCAAAAAATCTCGAGCCAAATGGTGGTGGAATTCACTAAGGATCAAGAGGAGAAGAAAGCTCTTGCAAAGAGAGGTACCCATTATCTCCCAAGTTCCATAAAGAGGCTATGGAGGTTTGTTTTAAGGGTTATTATCAAGTATATTACCCTTAATACTAGATTTGATCAGCTATGCACTTATCACTTCATGTATGGGGCCAAAATTTCTATCCCCTTTTATCTTTACTCTTCAATGAATGAGAATATAAATGAATATCAGGAGAAGCACACTAGGAATCTTGCGCTCCATGAGGAGCTTTTATTTTTAATTTATGAATTCTTCAAAGCTAGGACAATTGGTAAACAAATTAAACCTAAAAAGGATGGGAAGAAGGATAGAGAGGACTCAGAAGAGTTAGAAGATAACTATCTGCCATCAGACACTAAAAATAGCCAAGAAATGCACATGGAGTCGGATAAGGATGATTCTCCACTAAAAGGCTCTGGGAAACATAATATCAGATAGGATAATAAAATAGACTCCACTCCTCAACTCAAGTATGACCTTGATTCTACATGTGATAGGGAGTTTAATGAAGGGGCTGAAGGAATGGACACACAGGAAGAGAGTGAAGAAGGCACAAAGGAGAATAGAGAAGAGGAGGGTTTGGAGAGGAAAAAGGAAAGAAAATAATTAGTATAAAAATGCCAAAAAATAGAGAATATTCTGAGAATACTATCAGGGATCAAAAAAGGAAACATCTTGATTCCAAGAAGGAGAAGAAAGGGGTCGAGGGGGATGTATTAGAAGGTAATGAAAGGGATGATCAAAATCAAGGCTTTGAGGACTTTGGCACCAGTCGATACAAGTGCTCAATTATTGGCAGAGACAAAAAGGTGGTTTGGAGAAATTTTGAAACCACCTCGGCCAAGATGGGTTTAGAAAGAGAAATAATTGGAACTCAAGTTAAAGTAGATGATGAAGGCAAAATTCTAATGGAGCAATTAGTCAATCCAACCCTGATTATTTTTAGTGACATTGCTAAGGACCACCCAGTTATGGACGTCATCAACAATGCCAAAAATAGTGTGGTTGACTACTTCCATACTACTAAATGGATCTTCCATGAACTCCAAGATCTAAAGTACAAGGTGTGCAACCTTGAAAGAGAAAACTTCAGCCTAAAGAATAGAATCATTGAAGAAGAAGAAAAACAAGGATGACAAGGTGTAGGAAGTTACAAAAAGGGTTAAAATTATGGAAAGCTCCTTGAGGATTATTGTGGAACAAAGCTACAATATCCGACTTCCCACAACACTAAGGAAAAGACCCTAGAGGATTGGTCTATGAAGTGCACAAGATCTAGCATGAGGAAAAAGGATACTCTAGATCTTGATAAAGAGCATTCAGAAATGAAGGAGGTGGCAGGCAGACTTTCTAAGTTTGAAATTAATGCAACTTAAATGTTAAGAGAGTGTAGACACCTAAATTTGTCCAAAACCCATTTCTAGCCAATTAAATAAATATTCATTATTTATTTAATTCCCCTACCATAATTAAATAAATTTTACATTTATTTAATTATGCTTTCCTTTCCTTGATTTAAATTAACTAAGGTTTATTTAAATCCTAGCATTCCCACTTGCATCCTAACCCATTCCTTTTAATTAAGTACTTCGTTTACTTAATTAATTCCTTGCCTAAATCCCACTAGGAATTAAATATTACATTTAATCCTATTTGAGCATGTGGCTCCTACATTTAACCCTCACCTAACCTCACTAGCCTAACTAACCCATCATGCTAAACCTACCCATTTCCTAATCATGCTTGCTTTGCATAATCATCCTAGCTAATCACCTCTTAATCCTAAGTGTGTTCTCACACATGTGTGAGGAATCCTCACACATGTGTGAGAGATGTTCACAATTTCCTCATCCCTCATGTCTTGCATGCCTCTTTCACACTTGTCCTCTTGCATGAGAGTCAAGTTGTCTCTCACATGTGTGAGAAGCCATGCTTTCACACCTCTTGCATGAGAGTCAAGTTGTCTCACACATGTGTGAGAAGCCATGCTTCTCACACCTCATTGATCATGTCACCATCAGAGGTTTCTCACACATGTGTGAGCATATTGCCCCCTTTGAATGGTCAAAACCCTAATCCATGTGGAGTCTACTTGGCCTCCACCTCATTGACACCTCATCGATCCTGAGAGATCCTAGCCCTCCATCTTGCATTCAATCTCAACCGTCCGTTGCATCTCTTTTCATATAAAAGGAGAGCAATCTCCTCATTTTCACAAGACCTTCTACCCCATTGTTATGCTGCTAGATTTGTGAGCAACCACATCCCATGAGCAATGAAATCATCTAGACTTGATGGTTTCATGAGGTTTTCATATGTGTTATTTTGATTTCAATAATACTCTTGTTTGTTTCATGTTGTTCATTTACATGTCTTCTTTCATATTTTGAGGTTTTGCATGATCATGTAGGAGTATGCATTAGTTGCTTAGTGTTATTCCTCTTATTACATTTTTATGCAACACAGAGAGATTTCTTGAACACCTTGGCTTTATTTGGGGTGGCCTGGCTTTTTTCCCTTTCTCCCTGGCTTTTCATTGATTCCTTTCTTTTTGCAGGGAGATGTTTCTTTTGTTTGCTTTTAGTTACTATTGTTACTTTAAGTGATCTTTTATGACTGTTCCTTTTTTTGTATGGGTTTCAGGGCCCTATTAATTCCTATTTTCCTTAATCAAAAACTAGAAATTTATAGACACTCAGTAATGCAAAGAATAGTTTGATTCTAGTTTGGAAAGAAGTGTATGTATTAAGTTTTGAGTTGGATGTGTATACCAAGTAATTGAAGTTATTGTTGTTGATTCTTATGATGCTTTGATGATGTTGAGATGTTAGAAGGGATTGTGAGATAACTGGACATATCTGATTCACCATCCCCCCCCCCCCCCCCCCACCCCTCAATTATCTAACCTAAAAATATAATGTGCAAAGAGTGTCATCTCAGTAAGATGCAAAATTCTAGTTTTTCTAGAAAGGCACACACTTCAAATGATATTATGGAATTAGTGCATACTGATTTATGTGGTCCAATGGAGTTGACAGTTACTTTGGTGATAGATGCTTTATATTATTTATGGATAATTATTCAAGGATGATGATTGTAATGTTTATGAAAGTAAAATCACATGATTTTAATATGTTTAAGTGGTGCAAAGCAATATTTGAAAATGAAACTGGTAAATCATTGAAATGCTTAAGATCTAATAGAGGCGATGAATTTATGTCTTCTAAATTCACTAAATTTTGTACTGAGAATGGTATCAAAAGATAGTTATCTGCATCAAGGACACCACAATAGAATGACATTTTTGAAAGGAGAAATAAATCTATCATGGATGTAAGAGGGCACTAATGATTGATAAGGAGGTCTCTGAGATATTATAGAGAGAAGAAATCATTACTATTGTTTACACTTGCAACCGAGTTCAATTGAAGAAAGGAATAAACAAGACACCTTATGAGCTATGGTATGGTCATACACTGAATGTAAGTTATTTCAAAATCTTTGGAAGTAGGTGTTACATTCAAAAAGATGCTAGGAATGGTAAACTTGATGTTAAAGGTGATGAAGGTATATTCTTAGGATATTCATCTAAGAGAAAAGTTTACAAATATTTGAACAACTCTACTAACAAGATTATTGAAAGTGCAAATGTAATATTTGATGAGTTTGCAAAGAAAAATAATTTGGAAAGAAACAAAGAACCAAAATATTACAAAAGAAATGTTTATGTCTATGAAGAGACACTTTATACTCTACCTACGTCACAATATAGGCATATTGAGCACTAGACTGCGGCACTTGAGTCTCGCATAGTTATGCCCAAGCACTAAACTATAGAACCCGAGCATGAAGCAAACTTCTACTAAGTGAAGAAAATACCAAGATTCAAAGAATTGGACTTGTATTGGCCAAATATGTGAGGAATAAATATTCACCTAAACAAATAATTGGAGATAGAAATGTTGGAGTATAGACAAGAAGAAAGATAAGAGAAGATACACATTTAATAGTTGATTTTAAACCTAGAATAGTTAAAGATGCATTGGATAATGGATGTTGAGTTAATGCTATGAATGAGGAGATTGATAGAATTGAGAAGAAAAATACCTGGACACTTGTACTGAAACCTTCTGAAAAAAATGTGATTGGAATAAAGTGGATTTTCATAAACAAGTTAAATGAGAATGGAGAAGTGGTAAGAAACAAGTCTAGATTGGTTTGCAAAGGCTATGCACAACAAGAAGGAATTGACTATGGTGAGACTTTTGTATCTATTGCAAGCTTAGAAGGCATAAGAACACTACTAGCTTATGCTACATATAAGAAATTCAAGGTATATCAAGTGGAAATAAAATTTGCATTTCTAAATGGAATACTTGAAGAGGAAATCTACATTTAAGAGCTTGAAGGATTTGTTGAAATTGGAAAGAAGGACATGGTCTACAGGTTGAAAAAAGCATTGTATGGACTGAAACAAACCCTAAGATAATGGTATGAAAGGTTACACTCTTATTTGATTAATATTGGATTTGATAGAATAAGTGAAAATAGTCATTTGTATTTGAAGAATGAATGAAAAGATATGTTGTTGATTTTTGAATATTTTTTGATGATAGAATATTTGGAGGAAATGATAGGTTGAGTAAGATATTTTTTGAACAAATGAGCACTGAATTTGAAATATCAATAGTAGGAGAAATTAAAATTTTCATTAGTTTGTAAGTCTATCAAACATTGAAAGGTATGTATGTTACTCAATTCAAGTATGTGAAGGAAATCATGAAATTATTTGGGATGGATGAGTCTAAACCAGTCAGTACACCTATGGTGACTGGTGTGAAATTTTCAAAGGAAGAAATTGCTGGTGAAGTTGATCAAACACAATACATATCTATGATTGGGAAGCTACAATAAGTTGTACATAGTAGACCAGATATTTCCCTAGATAGTAGAATTGTTGCAAGGTTTTCATCTAATCCACGGGAAACAAATATGATTGTTGTGAAAAGAATATTAAGATATCTCAAGGGAACTAAAGATTATGCCCTATGATATAAACAAGAGGATGACTTTAATCTTAAACTCTACATTGATGTTGATTAAGTTGGTAATGTTGATGGTAGAAAAAGCACAAGTAGTGGAGCTCTCTTTTTAGGAGAAAGATTGATTACATGGATAAGAAAGAAGCAAATTTGTATTTCACAATCTACTATTGAAGTTGAATATGTTGTTGTTGAAATCAATTATTCAAATATTATATGGATGAAACAATTGTTGGAAGGAATGAAAGAACAAGTAACTAAGCCTATTACTATTTACTGTGATAATACAAGTTTTCTAAATATTTCAAAAAGCCTAGTGATGCATCCAAAGAAAAAGCACATATCAATCAAGTATCATTACTTGAGGGAGAAATTTCAAGAGAAGCAAGAAAGGCTTGAGTATGTAATGTCTAAGGAATAAATTGCTGATATATTTACCAAGCCACTACCTAAGGATTCTTTTTAGTATATAAGAGGTAAACTAGGGGTCCTGCCCCTATCCAAAATTCACTCGATGAAGCTTCATGTTGCATCAATTCATGGATGAATTGTAATATCTTTTGGAGTTGATGCAGAAGTGTTCACACTTTAGGAGCATTTGTGAAGTTATGAACTTAACTATGATGAAACTGATGTAATCTATATATGCAAGGTACAAGGGTAACTACAAGTTTTTATAAGTTTCATGATGAAATTTATAATGACCTTTGGCATTTTTTTCAAAGGGGGAGACTAGCCTAGATGGAGAGAATAAATTGAGAGAATTCAATGGAAAACAAAAAAGACAATCAAAAGAGTAAAGGAAGAGATATTACCCAAAGGGGAAGTGCTATAGAGATGAAGATGACAAAAGATTGAACCTAAAACAAGAGATCATAATCAAAGGAGAAGTAATGTTGAAGATTTTGAAGAGATTGTTGTTGTTGAAGACAAATACCAAGTACCAATTTGAAGATAGTTTGAAGAGCTAGAATTGCAAAGTTGTATTGTTGATGATGCATACATTTGATTATCTTACGTAATGTTTTGTCATATAAATCTTAGGTTATGTGTTTCCATTAATTCCAAAGAGGGAGATTGTTAGCCCCACCTAACATTGTAATTATTAGTGGGATGTATGGATTAAGTTTTGAGTTGGATATGTATATCGAGTAATTGAAGTTATTGTTGTTGATGTTTATGATGCTTTGATGGTTTTGAAATGTTAGAAGGGACTCTAGGATAACTAGACATAATTTATTCATTCCCCCCCCCCGCCCCTGCTTCACCCACCCCCACCACCCCCCCCCCCCCCCCCCTCTATTGTATCTAACATTTTCTCTCTACAATCTCATTATATTGTAGTGTCCTTGGTGTAGATAGTTGTCTCTTAATTCCATGCTCAACACAAAAGTTAGTGAATTCATAAGACATAAACTTTCCACCTCTATCAAATATCAAACATTTCACCTCTTTTTCAATTTATTTTTCAACTTTTACCTTATACAACTTGATAATTTGAAAAGAATTAGATTTTAACTTCAAATATGTAATTGTCGTCATTCTAGAATAATCATAAACAAACAATATGAAATTTCTATCGCCATAGTATCTTGACAATTTCATAGGACCACACAAAATAGTATTTACCAACTCCAAAATATCATTAGATGAATGTGACTTACTTGAAAAACTAGACTTAGTCATCTTACCAAGTTTGCAATTCTTACACATAGCATTGTCAAGCTATGTAGATTCAGTAAGCCTCTCACTTTCTTCTTTCCACTTACTTTGACCATATTCTCAAAGCTTATATGACAAAGTTTATTATGCCACAACCATACATCTTCAATTCTAGAAAATAGGAATGTACTAATAGTAGGATCTAGGTAAAATAAATTACCCCTTATTTTCTCTCTAATACCAATCAAGTTTCTAGCATCATCATAGATCTTTACCTTCCTATTCTAAAATTCTAATTTGTGACCTGTGTTATTCAAATGTGAAACATTAAACAAATTATAATTTATTCATTGAACCCAATAATAATCATCACATATGACTTTATTATTTAGCATCAGTGATCATCTACCTTTCACAAGACATGCCAAGTTTAACAAATTCATTATCATATTCTTCTAGATTATCAAACTTCCTAATATCACCATTCATGTGATGAGAACATCCATTATCAATAATGCATGTATCACTTTTATTAACATTAGAAATAAGAGATTTTAATTCCTCAAACCTTTCTTCATCTAAGAACATATACCACTTCATCACCCTCATTCTCATCATCAAAATTTTACTCGGTGTACTCCTCCTTTGAAATGTAGTGTGACTTCTTTCCTTTATCCTTGTAGTCCTTATAATCCATGTTCTTTTTTTTTTTGGTTCTCCTTCTTGTCATTCTTGTCACTCATATTCTTGGTAGGACATCTAGCAACAATATGACCAACTTCATTGCATTTAAAACATATCAAAGGCAATTTACCTTTGAATCTTTCATTATCTCTTGGTAGCCTCCTTTCCAATGGTGCTTCAATCTCATCCATTTATTTACCATCTGAATCTAAACCACTCTCATCCTTGTTACTCTTTTCTTAATTTGAACTTCCCATGGTTAGTGATGTCTTAAAATCATTCTCAATCTTAGGCTCACTATTATCAAAGTTACTTAACTCAAATGTAGTCACTACCAACCAAACCATCAAGACTAAGACCATTACCGAGCATAGCTCTAAATTCCTAAATAGAAGTTACACTTATATCATAAATAGGTAATAAGGTTATGAGAACTTTACTTACAACCTCTTCATTATTGATGACTCCTCTAGTAACTTTGATGACACTCACAACTTCTTTGATTTGATTAACATATTGAACAATGTTTTCTCCTACTTTCATCCTCATCTCATCTTATTTACCTCTTATACTTTATGCTTTGGCTCTCAATACATTATGATTTCCACCATGTCCAAGTATTATCTTGTCCTACATCTCTGTAGCATTAGCATACTCTTTGATATCATCAAACTGAACATCATTCAGTACAGAAGAAATCTCAATGATTAGGCTATTATATTATTTATTCTCATTCATCTCTTCAACTATCATAGGAGGGTTTAGAGGGGTGTCATGGTTGTCTAGATAATATAATGCATTTTCTCCAATCCTTAATAGATGCATCTTCATCCTTAATTTCCATGAAGATATGTTCTCCTTGTTCAAATTTGGTACCTCTTCGTTATACATCTTAAGATCTTTATCTTAAATCTCTTCAAAATTTTCCTTCAAGCACTAAAAGTTGATACTAATTGTTAGATAACTGAGAGATGGGGTGAATAATTTATAACTAGTTATTCTATAGGCCTTAAAATACTTTTCACCAACTCAAACACTTTAATCTTTTAGATCATAAGCTTGGTAATAAATCTAACATCAAAATATAAACTAATATAAAATTTGCATTAAACTATCAACTTAATATACCAAGTATCAAAGTAATATTCTAGCTTATACTGAGTTGTAGAAATAAATAATAAACATGAATTAAAATTATAATACAATAAATATCCACACAATTTTGGCACAAGTATTTAACATGGAAACCCTGTAAAGGAAAAAAACACCTAGGAACTAGCAACCCAAAATATTTCATCCTTTTGAAGTGAGCACTATTAGGAGCCAACCTTTTTAATGGTTACAAACACATTTTTAATGTGACTTTTTAAGAATATTTTTACCAAATATCATCTATACCATGTTCACTTCTTAATAATTGTGTTTCTTTTCTTCTAGATTCAATTGTGTGGGTATTTTTTGTTGGAAATCTGATTGAAAAGATCATTGTTGAAGATCAAAGAGGGAGATTGTTGCAAAGAAGGAAGTTGGTTGATAAAGAATGTTTTCAATCATTATTTTATCATCAATGTCAAACCTACTATTTTTTGGAATGATAATTGCTTATAAGATCCAAGTACTATCACTTAATTGATTGATGAAGAGAATTTAATCAATAAGATGTAACAAAAGCATCTAAGGGAAAGGTTGAGTTATGGTTTTGTAATGAAAGTGCAAGGATTAGTTAAGAAAATGGTAAAATGATGTATTGATAGTATACTGGAAGATAAAAATGTTGGCCACACTTAGAAACCTAAGAAGAATAAGTTGTAACAAGGTTGACTGCAAAGCTTAACTAAGTCCATTAGTGAGTGCTAAGCAAGCCAGTTCAAGCCAAGCAAATTTTCAATTGGAGCCAAGCAAATGCAAAATCTAGTGTGTGTGCTAAGTAAACTTCAAGTGACAAGTGATATAGAAGGAGCCAAGAAAATAGAAAACTTAATGGATGCCAAGTGAATCCACAGTAGGTGTCGAGCATCAGTAAAATGTAGTTGATGTCGAGTAACACAGTGTGTGCCAAGCACCAAAATTTCAATAGTGTCGAGCTGCTACATTATTTAAAAAGTCAAAGATTTGCTAGATCTAATTCGATAGAGTTATTACCTTGAATTTTGTGAACTAGTTGGAGGATAAGGATGATGAGCTGGTGGCACAGAATTCTATGTAAACTATTTTTGAGAAAATTCAAGAAGATTCTTCATGATGTTTCGAGAAGAAACAAAATGTGGGTTAGATTCAATGAATCCTACCTAATCCATTCAAATTGAAAATAAAAGAGGGAAGAATTGAGCGGGAAAAGAAATTCTAGATTTCTATTTAAGGAGTCACAGACCAAGAAGCAAGAGTTGCTGGTGTGCCAAATTGTGAAGTGGTTGTAGGGTGTCAAGGAGAAGACATCAAGAAGAAGGAAGAATAGAGCACAGAGACCTTGCTTTGATAAGTGGTCAAAGAGAGATGATTGCACTAGTACATTGAGCATGAAGACTCAAGGAGAAAAAGCTTGAGAGGAGGACAAGCCATTAGAGTTGAAGAGATTAAAAGCCATGCAATATTATGAGCTAAAGAGTGATCTAAAATATTTGAAGATAAGTTGTGAATTGTAATCAGGTCAAAACCCCTTATTGTTACTCTCTAGCAATTGTATCAGTTAGGGTAAAATCCTATGGACTTAGGTTGGTTTAATAGCCATTTGTAAATCCTTTAACAGGGTGTCATTCCAAGTGAATGTTCTCAAGTCCTCTAACCAGGCCCACTTCTAACAGGGTGGATAAATCCTTTAACCAGGTCACATTTAACAGTGTGTTATAGCCTTTAACAGGGCAGGCCTTTCATAGGGCATCACTTCAAAAGAGTGAGAATTGAATAGCATGTTACTACTAGTTTTTCCCAAATTGGGTTTCCACATAAATCACTATGTTATGTGTTGATTCCTCATGTGTTATGCTTGCATGTTGATTTATAGTAACTTGCTAAGCATGAAAGTTTAAGCTTGGATGAATGAATAGTTTGATGTGCACACTTTACTTGATGAAAAGTTTGAATTGGAAATTTGGACCCTAAATAACTGATTCAACGCCCCCCCCCCCCCCCCCAAAGTTATTTTAAAGAATTTCTATCATTTTTATCATCAATATTTTGGATCATACTACATGATTCATCATGAGGATGCAAGAGATCCAATGGTTTAGACTGAAGGTCTTGTCATCCTTGATTTGTGCTCCTATCTGCTTCACCTTGGATCTCTTGTATCCTAATGATGGATCATATAGTATGATCCTAAATATTGATGTTAAAGAAACTCACACAATCAAACCCAGAAGAAAAGAAACACATTTACATGGATTGTGGAAATCTAACAAATTTTCTTGATTATTTCTAAAGAGTGGTCTTCTCTAGAGGACTTAAAAAATATTCAATAGAATTTTGTCATATTGGATTTCAAAATACTATTAGGCCCATTTGGTTAAAAGATCTTTTTGCTACAATGATTAGAGAGTAGCAGTGAAATTATCTTTTATATTTTAGCAATACCTTGCTTGTTCAGATCTCTATGTCACTCAATCTCTTTCCAATTTCAACTTTTGATTCCTTCTGGATGATTCACACACTCCACATATCAACTTAGCACTTCAACTGTTTGAACTTCACAATGCAATTTTGCTCAGGTCTCCTTTTTTTAATCCCTTCTTCAACTTTTTCAGCATCAACATTATTAACAAAAATCACTGATATCGACAATAATAAACATTGTGTTCATTCTTTAACTAGAATTTTTTTGTCATTCCTTTAGAATCCTCTAAGTTATTCCACTTAACCAAAATCGTCATATCTTATTGATGTTCAAATTCATTGAATCTAGTAAGGCTAAGGGTAGCATGGGTGAAACCTCTTGGATATGAGGTGAATATTGATGATACAATAGACATAATTGAGGCTATTGTCAATGAGTCAATGGACCTCAAGACACCATACTTTGGTACCTATGAAGAAGCCAAGGACATGATTTCTTTGGAAATCAAGCTTCTTCAAGCCATGAAGAGAGGAACAAAATAGGTGGAAATGATTATGATGGAGAGTAGGAAATCTAGCTCTCCTCTTATGTTGGCAGAAGGCAAGGGAGATGGTGTTGAAGAAGAGGAAGGAGAAGACAAACCTATAGAAGAAGATGAACCTCCTAAAGAAAAAGGGTAAATTTATAATCACAAGGCTACAAAGTCCTCCCTTGTAGTATTCACAAGAAGACCTACAAAATCTAGGAAGAAGCTCAAATTGCATGATGATGATGATGATGGTGATGATGAAGATGAAGAGGAACAAGTTACATTCAAAGGGTCAGCTCTAACCTTTGAAAAAAGATTGAAAATACTACAAGATGGTGGAGGTATGTCTAATTTCAAGTTTTTAAAGTATGGAACAGGAACT
Source organism: Cupressus sempervirens (assembly GCA_028749045.1). Taxonomy (NCBI): domain Eukaryota; kingdom Viridiplantae; phylum Streptophyta; class Pinopsida; order Cupressales; family Cupressaceae; genus Cupressus; species Cupressus sempervirens. The sequence continues at coordinate 233,751,098 of CM053793.1, forward strand.
AAGGAAGAACATAAGCAAGTTGAAGAAGCCTTAGTGGCTAAGATGGCTAAGTATAAGTACTCTCCTAAGAAACTGACAAAGCAAGTTCTTGATATCCTATTGAAGGCTATTATTACACATCATTGGGATAATGCATTAAATGTTGTCAAGGACATCAAATACCCTTGGGATCTCTCCAATCTAACTACTGATCAAATGGACACCCTTGGTGAGCTATGGAAGAAAGGGGCAAGACAGAAAAAACTCAGAGAAGAAAATAAAAAGAAAAGTCAAGTGCTTGAAGACATTAAGGGCATTTTTTGTTGATGCATTGAGTATAGAGGTTGATGAAAAGAAACCAATTTTTGATGAACTTGTTGAAAATTTTCACAACTTTAATGAGGAATTAATTGGATAGGACAAACTTCTATTGAGAGAAAAGAGGAAATTTGAAGACAAATTTTTGGAGAAGGTGGCTCAAAAGATTTTTATTGATCAAGTGGAATTGTCAACTATTCTTTCTAAATTTGTAGATTTTGTAAATAATGTTGTTTCTTTATTTTTCAAGTTGAGTGATACATCTAATTTCACCAAGGAGATAAAGGGAAAGTTATCTAAAATAGATATTGATCTGAAGGCAAGTGCACACCAGTTGTCACTTGACCCTAACACCAGCTCTGCATATTCAATACAGATTAGACATCTAATAGATTTGCAAGCAGAATTGTTAAGGGAAGAAGCCAAGATAAGGGCCAAACTTGTAGATATTCAAAGTATATTAGTTCTCAAAATGGATTGAATGCAAAAACATATTATGCATGTCAGAACATTAATCCATGACAACAATTTCTCAATTGTTGATCACATGATGGAACTATCAACAGAAGTGCAGATAACTTTGCACACTTCAAAAGTTTTGCAAGAGAATTGGGACAAATCCATGCCCAATATTTTGAAGGTACATAGTGATTTCCTTTCTCATCTTGGCATTACCTTGTAATTATGCATTTTTGACATCTGTGTCAAAAAAGGGGGAAAGTAGGTTATATCATACAAAAGATATATATACAAGGAGGAAATATATGTATAGAAAGGAAGATGTATATACAAAGAAGAAAATATGTACACAAATTTATTTTTTGAAAAACCAAAAAATAGAGTTAGAGTTTACCGAACAGTAGAAAACAGTCAAAATCGAGTAGTAGACCCAGACATGCTGATAGGGGGAGTTTTGACTTTTATTTTTGAGTATTCAATATTTTGGTATGATAAGTGTTTTTGTCACTAATGCCAAACGGAGAGATTGTTGACCTTATGATCAAATCATTTGTTAGTTAGTGACTAAACACTTAATCAGATTGATTGTCTACATTACTACCAAGCTCTACAGTTGCTACTGAGCTTCTTATATAGCTAGCAATGTTTACTGAGTATTTCAGTTATTGCCAAGCTTTGCAGAGTCTGCCAAGCTTCATAGAGTCTATCGATCTCATCAATGCAACCCATGGAGAAAGTAGTGTTAACTAATCTCTGTAGTGTTAACCAAGCTTATCAGTGTCTACCGAGCTAGCAGTGTTAAGGAAGTAGAATGAAGGTAGTGTTGACCAAGCTTTAGTATCAACCAAATCCTTCAGTATCTACCAAAATTTTTAGTATTCATTGAGTTACCTGATGCTAATTGAGTTCTTGCTACTCCAAAGTGATAAATGTGGATCAAGAACCAATCTCAAATGAATGCCAAATTTTTATGAGTTGACATTGTTGTCGAGTGTTGGGACATCACCTGAGTGGTCTCTGAACCTGAGTTCCAATAGTGAGCTGACTTAGTGAAGATTATTGAATTTGGTGTTGTAGCCGACTCTAGAAGGTAATTAATTGGATTGGTATATATGTAATACATCTTATCATATCCAAGAGAGAATTGAAGTGTAATAAGAAAGAAGAAGCATGAGTGTGAGTTAGAAGAAGACTACAAGAATTATAAGGAAGAGTAGAGTCTTATCTATCACATCAAGGTGATCATTGTATTTCAAAGGAATCTCATTCAACAAATTGAATTGTAGATCAAAGATCAGCCATTGATTCATCTTAACAGGTGCATCAGTCAATTCCTATAACAAGGCAGACTTAACTATCTATTTCCAAATCTCCTAACTGAGTACATACTTCATTGTATGTTGTAAATCCTTTCACAAGGTGGAACTAAGAGTCCTTATTGCTCCTAATAGGGAAGATCACCAGAAACGATCAATTGTAAGCTTTAATAAGATAACTTTATACTGCAGTACTAAAGATTGTGGGTATCATCCCCAACCTAGTTTTACTTTCTATTTGGAAGGTTTTCGGGTTACCAAATATTGTGTCAAGTATTATGAATATTTTATTTCTTTTGGTCTTTCATGCATGCAACAAAATCATATTATATTGTGAAGGTTTAATTGGTGAATTAAAGTATAAGTTTTATTAGTTCCTGATTCACCCCCCACCTCTTAGTCACCTAGTCTATACTACATTTCCAACATAACCTAGAGACAAGACAAGGAGGAAAAGATTGCATGAGGAAGGAAGTGATATGTGAATGGTGAAGTGAAGGATTAAGATTAGATTAGAAGTCAAAGGAAGTGTTATGTTATCTCTTAGTAGAGAAAGTGACCTAATTAGAGCAGTGAAGAGGAAGAAAAGTTTTATCATATTAGAAGAGAGGATCAATTTTGCAAAGAGAAGACTCAAAATCAGCTTATAGAGCATACCAAGAGTTAGGTACTTAATCTATGTAAATATCCTAATAGAGTCCTTACTTTATTGTAAGTGTTAAATCCTCTAACAAGGTGAGACCTAGTAGTCTCAAATGCTTTTAATAGGGTAGACCCCTCATAGGGTAGATCATATTTTATGATCAAACATCATAACCCTAACAGGTTAACATTATTACTATACTAGTGAAGCTTTGTTGGTGTCATCCCCACCCTAGTTTTACCTTCACCTTGGAGGGTTTCTGTGTAACAAATATTGTGTTATGTGTTTATTTTCATGCATTTGATAGATTGGTTTACATTTTACAACAAGTTTACTCTTACAAGTTTCATGTACAAAAGACTACAGGTGAATATGTGAATGAATTGTGGAAAAGAAAAAGTGCTTAAGATTCTAATTCACCTTCCCCCCCCACCACCACCCCCCTCCTAGTATCTTGTTATCATGTTTATACTTCCATCAATCAACAATTGGTATAAGAGAATTAGCTCTTTGAGAAAAGCTATTTCATTTAGAGATAGAGGCTTTTGAACTGGACAAGGTTATTAACAATCAAGTGATTGACATCCAATTCATACTGCATAAACTTGAGAAAGAAAGAAAAGATTTGAAGAAATCCCTAAAAAGAAAAAAGGAATTGGCTATCTAGGATAAACAATTTTCCTATGAATAAGTTGGCACTAACGGTCTTTTTGAATCAATCAATCCAAATGACAAAGCATCTATGAATCTACTTGAAAAGAATAAACTCCTGAATGAAGACAATAAATAATATTCCTATGAAGAAGTTGACACTGAAGGACTTTTTGAATCAATAAATCCAAATGAAAAAGCATCTATGGATCTATTTGAAAAGAATAAACTCCTAAATGAAGAAATAAGAGGACTAAAAAGAGAACATGGAATCCAAACAATAAGATTACATGAAGTGACTAAGAAAAAGAAGAAATTTGAAGAAGATAGGGCTATGGTCAAGGAGGACAAAAGAGTAATGACTACTAGACTTGAAGAAAGGATATTAGATGTACAGAAGCTCACTAACACTCAACTAGACATAATGAATCAACTAATACTTACAAATCAAGAATTAAATCATAAGGATGTGGAAATAGAAAATCTCAAATCACAGAAGGACATACTAAAGAATGAACTGAAAAATGAGATAGAAACTATGGAGTGATTCAACAAACCAAAAGAAGTAATGAAATACTTTGAAGAACTTTTGAAGTCATCAAGCAATACTGATGGGTCAGGACATTCATGCATTGAGCAAGGAGAATCATCTAGGAATGGATAATTGACAAATACAAAGTCAAAGGACAAACCAACATGCCATCACTATGGAAAATTTGGTCATACTGCAAACATTTGTCAAAGCAAACATGGTATGCAAAATCCTAAACCTAAATTTACTAGTTACTATTTTTACTACAAGAAACAAGGGCATCAAATACATGAGTATAGGTCAAGAATGAGGAATGCATCTACTACACATAGATTTGAAGGACATTTCTATAACTGTCAAAAGTATGGGCATACAGCATATAAATGCAAATCTCAAAAAAACCTTATTGGACAAATCAAAGGAAAAATTATGCACCTAACAATTCATGTTCCAAATGTCACAAGTTTGGACATACAAACAAAAATTGTAGGACTCAAGTACAATCAACAAATCAAACAAAAGACAAAAGTAAAGGTAGAGTAGACATTGAACAAATAAGGAAGGAGATGAATCAAAAATGGAAAAAGATAGAAGAAGATGGAAATAGTAGAGAAAATGGAGTTAAGGTCACCCAATCTAATGGAGAAGGTGATCATGTCATCTCAAACTAAGAAACAAAGGTATGTATGGAACTATATATTTAATTAATATATCATTTATTGGTTCCTTACATGAAATGTTCCAAAGTTCATATTTGCATATATGAAGATGCATAGGAAAATATTTGTGAAAGGTTATCGAGCATCAATAAAAATTGTCTATGTTGACCAAGTATTGCAACATTGACTGAGTACTTCAGAAGAAAACTAGTATAGAGGTCGAGTGATATAGAAGAGGCTAAGATGAAAAGTTAAGAACTAGTTAAAATACACAAAATTTGAATGAGAGAGCTAACTTCCACCTACTTGAGTACACAATATTAATGGAGACCCTAAATTGACAAAAAGAAGGTATATATAAAATTTTGGAGACATCCTCTCATACCTTGCATACAGATTTTAAGAGCATAGAGAAATTTGGCGATTTGAGTAACTAGCAAAAGATTTCAAGAGCAATTTGGAAGAGAAGCTTGAACAAGTGAAGATTTGAACTGTGTCAAGTAATTTAGAGAAGGAAGAAAAGAATTTAAATCCTATCAAAGAAAATGACAGCTTCATCTACCGCAAAAATGAGCCAAGAGGTTAGTAAAATCCAATTGGTGAAGAGTGACACTTGTCCTCCACCAAAGTTTAATGCTATTCCCAAAATTGCAATGAAAGGAGATTCAATTGGTGCATATTCCTTTATACCACCCAAAGTTATTATGATCCATGATGTAAGGAGATTTTATATATGTAAGATTAGAGAAGTGGGAGATTATGAGATAAGAGAAGCATATGAGAAGTTATGTAATGAAGAAATCTTGAAGGATGAATTTAAAATTGTTGAAAGGAAAGGGTTAACTCGTGCCCTAGGATTTCCAAGGAATTTCAAGATTGAATAGATTAAAATTGTTCTAAGTAGAATCCATGATATGAAGTTTTGGTTATAGAATGGACCCGTGGAGATCACGAAGAAAATGATTCACAAAGTTAGAGGCTATCCAAACCTAGATAAGAAGAAAACCATGTGAGGCCTGAGTCAAGAGGAAGTTGAGGCTAACATAGATACCAAGGGAATGGAGGAGGTTTGTCCATTAAAAAAATTTCTAATCCACTAATCGAATTTGCAGTGAGCATTATAGCTCACATATTTTACTAGTCAAGCAGATTGAATAGTGTGTCATGTATAGAAGTCGATCAAGTATGGAAGATAGTGATGAAAGATCATGAATATGATCTTGCCAAGCTTCAAAAATTATAATTAGCAGAGAAATTTTCATCTATTAGAAAAGAAAAAAACTCGGTGTATAAGTTTGGATCCCTGGTTATATGTATTTTATTTGATATCCAAAAATATTTTCCTGGTATTGGTGATATTTTTTGGGAACAAAAATAACCAGTGACAATACAAATAAGTGATTACATTGCTCAACTAGGAGCAAATTTTGAGAATGTCATGGATACTTACTTTGAGGAATTCAAGTAAAGAATGAAGATTAGGATGAGAATACCTAAAGAATTGGTTACAAGGTATTACAATGACATATGCTTTCTTGTAGATACATATTATACATTTGTATAGGCAGTGAAGCTAAAGAAGGCATGGCTACAAGGTTTTGATTATGAAATTGGTAGTGATTTATTGAAAGATGAATTAGACACTAAGACTAAATCCTTAAGAAAATATGAGAAAGATGAGGCCAGAATAACTATGAATGTTAAGATAACTTCTAAGGAGAAGAAAAGGAAAATAATGATTGAATACCTAGAAGAAAAACTAGGCACCCTAGGAAAGGGAAAGGAACCTTTGCATATTACACAAGGTCTTGGAGAGGATGAAGAAAAGGACAGTGGTGATGAGGAAGAGGAAGAAGAAAAAGGAGACAAGGGTAAAGCCCTAGTTATTGTCACTCCAGCAAGTAGTAAGGATAAAATAACTATAAAGAGGCTAGTAATGACACCCCTCTCTCCTCCACCATATAATAATCCAAGAACTAGGGCAACTGCTAGTGCCGAGAAGATTGCAAAAGAAAGAGGAGTAGAGACTATTGAGCCTAGTGCATCTAAACCAAAGAGGAGATTGGTCAAAGGACCTATTGGAAATATTATGACAAGCTAAGTTACTAAGAGGGGAGGGGTGAATCAGTAAATTCTAAAACTTTTATCCCAATTAGCAATTAATCCTTTATATGAATTCTAATCTAACTTCATGCATGAGAAACCTAAAAAACATGAAAGCATACATAAGACTTTGACAAAAGATTTGGTGACCTAGAAACCTTCCAAATAGAAAGTAAAACTGGGGTGGAGATGATACCCACAAGCTTTAGTGGCTTGTTAAGGCTTACATTGATCACTTCTGATGATCTGCCCTATTAGGAGCAATAAGGACTGCTAGGTCCACCTTGTGAAATGATTTTAAAACATACAATAAAGTATGCACTCGGTAAAGAGATTTACATAAGACTGTTAGGTTTACCTTGCTAAAGGATTTGACTGATCCACCTGTTAGGATGAAACAATAGCTGATCTCTGATCTACAACTTGGTTTGCTAAATGAAACTCCTTTGAGTATACAAATCACCTTGCTATGACAGATGAATCTTTGTTGCTACTTATACTATTGTAGCCTTTGCAATTCACACTTCTACTCTTCTATGATGATTGCATTACTTCCTTTGATACCATACATACATTAGATGTGATATAATACATTACACATATATCAATCCAATTACATAATTATAAAGTTAGCCACAATACAAGTTTACACAAAATATTACAAAGTCGGCCAAAGTGTAGAAACTCGAGCTTTGAAGACTAACTTGGTGAGGTTTTGATAGTCAACATCTATTATCAATTCTTGACATCATCATGCACTTAGTAGACATAGAAGCTCGGTCCATACTGATCACTTCCAAGTATTCTTGAACTCGGTCTGCATTGGTGACTTAGCAAATACTATGAAACTCAGCATATAAATTGAATCACTTGGTTAACACTGCATAGCTCAATAAACACTATCACCTTGAGCTCTATATAAACTAATTCTCATGGTTAACACCAAGTAGCTCAGTCAATACTAGACTCGCATCACATCAACTTTGAACTCGATAAACACTGCACAACTTAGTTTACACTATTGAACTTCAACTCTGTAGTAACTACTCGGTTCGAAGTGAAGTTTTTTTATAGGACTCAGTAGCAACTAGAGGACTTGGTAGTAATTGAAATTCTTAAGTTAACACTGTCAACTATACAATATGCTCTGTATGAACTCACAATCTGAATAAGTTTATGTCACTAATAACAAACATGACTGGAATGTCAATCATCTCCCCCTTTGGCATTAATGACAAAACATTTATCGGTCAAAACTAAATTATCCATCACCTTATATCTCCAATATGGTAGAGTATACTATTTTTGAGATTTTTCAAAATTGTTTTTGTAAAGGACACATTTTTGTACATGGTAATGCTGCCTCCAAAGATAATAAACAATATACTATACATACAATATATATTTCTCCATACTTTCTTACAATTTTCTCCCACTATCTTTTTTAACATCTTTCTCCTCTTTATATCATCTTATATCTTTTCAATATCTTCTCCGCCTTTTTGACATTAATGCCAAAGATTTATACTCTATTTATTTACATAGTAATGCCAAAATGACACAAGAAATCTTAATGTACCTTTAGTATGATTGCCAAAGTCTTGTCCCAGTTCTCTTGCAAGACCTTACATTGTGCAATACCACCTGCACTTCTACTGATAGTTCAATCATATGGTCTACAATAGAGAAATTATTATCATGGATGAGATTTTTTGAATAAGAAATATGCTTCTATAGTGCATCCATGTTAGGGAGTATCATATTTTGAATGTCTACCAATATAGATATGATTCTGGCCTCTTCTTTAAGTAATTTTGCCTGCATGTCTATCAAAAACTAATCCTTTTTAAATCAGCAGAGCTTGAACTCAAGTCAAGTTACAATCACTAAGCACTCACCTTCAGATATTCATCAATCTTAGATGATTTATCTTTGATTTCCTTTGTAAAACTTGGAATATCGCATAATCTACCAAAAAGTAAAGTTACATTTATACAAGAAGTTTCAAGAGAACTCAAAATAGTAGATAACTCTACTTGGTAAATGGAAATCTTTTGAGCAATAAGTTCTAAGACCTTATTCTCAAACTTCTTCTCTGCTTACTGTAAAAATTTATCTTGATCTTCATTATACTTCTGGACTACTTTTGCCAACTGATACAAAACTGGCTGAGAAGAATCAATCTCTATACCTATGGCCTCTACCAAAATATTCTTGGCATCCTCAATGATTTTGAATTCTTTATCTCTTTCCTCTCTTAGCCTCTGCTACTTGGCTTTCTTTTGGAGTAACTCTCCAAAGGTTTGCATTTGATCAGGATTGAGTTTTGAAATATCCCAATTAGGAATCACAATTTCCTCATCAAGATCAACATCCTCCTCCTTTTCTTTTCCTTTGCCCAAAAATTTTATACTCGGTTAAGGCTTGGTCTCAACTTTCCTTGCACTTATTTCTTGTGTACTTGGAATGGAAACAATAGTAGAAATAGTGGGGCTTGTTGCAAAAATTGATATTGCACTTATTGTAGAAATATTAGTAGAAGTACTTGTTAAAGCCAAAATTGATGTATCCAAAACTATTGAAGAGGGAAGAGTCTGTAGCTCGGTAGATGAAGTGGTTGATACTTCAGTAATGATGTGCTGAGCTGGACTGGTGCAAAGATTGATTGGATGCTTGTGCCTGTAGTGCTAGACACAATCAATCCTACAGAGGTTGTCTTTGTGCTTGATGTTGTCACTATTTTTCTTGGAGAGTGAGGAAGTGAGGCAATAACTGTCGCAACAATCTTGACTGGGTCAGTTTCCTCAACTTCTTGTGCATCTTCCTTGGTAGCCTCTTTCTTTTGTTCCTCTTCATCATCCTCATTATCAAAATGTGTTACCTCTTCATCATCTTTTTCATCATCCTTTTCTTGATCATCATCTTCATCTTTATCACTTATGCTAACTAGAAAATCACCCGGTTTGTGAAGAAGATAGATATTTTTCCATGTGTTTGTTGCATTCTTCACAACATGCTCTATTTCTTTCAACAAGATAAGACAAGTGTTGAATCTTAAAGTCAATTTTTCTTCATTTTTCTTTAAATATTCTTTGATTTCCTTATCAGTCAGATCTAGCATCAGTTGCCTCAAGGTCTGCTCATGAATGTCCTTAGTAGTTTTCTTTGCATGTTCCCATCTTGGCTTGATTTTATCCATTAAAGCATTTGGAATTTGTTGAGTGAGCTGGTTAAGTGAGTATTTCCATTTGCCCATTTTAGATATCAGAATATCTTCAATCTGCCTTTGCTCATTAGCTATTCTGGTCTCATATTTTAATGCTTTGAAATTTTTTATCCTAGAACCTAATTCCAATTCCTTCATCCTCTCTTCAAATGTGGGTGGAGACTTCTTGAAAATTATGTATCCCCCTTCTTTGTCTACCTTTTTCCTCGAGGATCTCCTGGTGAATACTATAGTGGATGCCTTGGCAGGCTTGGTAATGATTATCTTGCCCTTTTTTTTAGTGGTTCCTATTCCTCTAATTCTTCATCCTCTACTTCTTCATCTTCACCTTTTCCCTTGGTTAACAAAAGAGTAGAACTTGTTTTTAACTTAGCAATTCTTTTCTTGCCTTTGTTAATTGCCCAGGGAAGCTTGATTTCCAATTCTATCTGGGCCTTAGTCTCATCACATGTTCCAAAATATGCAGCCTTGGGGTCAATTGGTTCATTAATTAGTGCCTCAATTATATCCTTAGTTTCATTAATGTTTACCTCATATCCTAGAGGTTTTACCCATTGCAATTCTATGCCTAACTTCCGATCCACCATAAAACATACATCATCCTTGTAATCTTTAACTAGTTTCTTGGGGATTCAATATCTATTATTCATTTTCTCCTTGAAAGCATCAAAATAATTATCCATAATACTGGTATAATTTTCTCCCATTTCAACAATATGTTCATTAATCTGATATAGTACTAGCACATATTTCCTCCACACAGCAGTACCTTTTCATGGAAAGAATTTTTGAACATAAAAGAATAAACATGTCAACAAAGAAACAAACTTACACGGATTATTCTTTGATGTCCTGATGCTCTCCATGTTATTGTTGAATTGATTCAACAGTAGCTCGGCAAGGTCAAGAGAAAGGTTATTCTTGACTAGTTTCTATGCTAGGTCAACTACTTTGCATGACACACTATTCAACTTGCTCGAACTGTAGATCTTGTGTGCAATGACATGAATGCCAAACTTCAATTCCATGTCAATGACACTACTAATTTTTATTCCCATACCATCCCACTTGGCTAAGGTTTTCTTCTCCCGTTCGACCTAACCTAGGATTTTTGTCATTTTAGCTTTAGCCAGCATAGGGAGACTAGTAATCCTACAAATCATCTTCTTTGTAATCAAAATAGGTTGCTCCAACCACAACTGTCCATTTTGCACATGGCTGAGAATATACCTGATCCATTTGACTTGGAAATCAATGGGCATGTGAGGAATATGGGTTAAACCTTTAGCCTCGAGATGTTGGTGCTCAGGTTTTAAAACACCATCAACACATAACTCTTTTAAATATTCATCCATTTCTAGGGTGCAAATATCTTGAATCACACATTTAAAATGAGAACGAATGTCATTGATCAATAATACTGGAAGGGATTTGCGACTGTGCTCTACTCGGGTCTAGGGTTTCAGTGACTGTAGGAGTAAGCTTGAAGTCTGGTGCCTTCCATTATACACCACAAACTAGCATGTCTAACCCTCGCTTCACCTTGCTACTAGTTGCTGCCATCTTCACTTGGTAGGGTTTGAGAGAATTCAAAATTTTTGAGAATAATTCGCTCAAATCACTCGAATTCTCTTGAAGATCGTTTTGCGCAATTTTCTCTTAAAAATTCATGATGAAAATGACTTTGATTTCATTCCTTTTATCAAATTTCACCATAAATTCCTAGTATGAAAGTTAGATGGATTTGACAGACGGTCATCCACTTTTCTTGCATTGATTACTCAATGAAGTCCTTCATCATTCGGTAACCACATGTAAAACTTAGTTACTCCCAACCTCGCTCAGTAGAGTTTGTGACCCGACCTCACTTGGTAAGGAAGATAACTCGATAATAACTAGTACCTTTTACTTGGTGATCCTTTCACATCTTGATTGTTGATATAGATCTTTTTTCTAGTTGGAACTTATTTAGATGTCTTCTTTGGTAGCCTAGTTCTAGTTTTCCTTTTAGAAATCAAGTGGAAATACTGGAGTCACTCAATTCTTGAGTGACTTGATCATCATTGCTTGGACTTGCATTCTCAATAGATTTTAGAACCCATTGTTGCCTCATTTGTTTTCTGATGTTGTTAGCTTTTGCCTTCTTTTCATCTTCTATTCTTCCTGTATTCATTCAGTTCTTGGCAAGGTGACCAAGTTCTGTACAGTTGAAACATCTTTTGGTAGTATCTCTTTTCCTCATGTGATGTTTTACACAATTCATACCAATGTGTCAAAATTCTCCATAGTAATGGCATCTACACCAAGTGTTATAGTCCCAACCAAATATAGCTTTCACAATTTGTTCTACTGGATTTAATATCTTGGTTTTTCATTATGATAATTTGTGCCCATGCTTCTTACATTTGTGACATTTACCTTCAAATTTTGGTTTCTCTTTGCATTCATTTGCTCTATGATCATGTTGATTACATTTGTAGAATTTTCTATTGAATTTTTCTTTCCCATTGCTCCAACATTTGTTTGAAGTATGACATGTCTTACCACAGTGACTACAAGTAGGTTTTTGGTTCCTTTGATCTCCTTTCTTGGATGATTCTCCTTCTTTTGTATATCCAATTCCTACTTTCCCTTTTTTATGAAGTGACTTTGTTCATTCAACTGATTCATGTCTGCTTGGGATTTCAACATTTTTTCATTGGTTTGCCTTTCAATGTTTAGATCATTTTGTAATCTTTCATTCTCTGATCTCAGGTTCATGATTTCTTCATTTGCATTGATGAGCTAATCAATGAAGTATGCTTGTTGAAGGGATAGATGTTGAATTTCATTGTTCTTTCCTTCTATTTCTTCTCTTATCTTATTTTTCTCTTCCATGACTTCACATAATCTTACTTAATAAATTTCTTGCTCTCTTCTTAGTTTTCTTACTTCCTCTTGAAGAGTATTATTCTTTTCCAAAAGTTCTTTGATTGCTTCATTAGCATCATTTGAATTGCTTGGAATGATGTCTTCAATTCTTTCTTCAATGTAGAGTGAATCATTCATCTAGATTGCAAGATCTTTTCTTCTTTTCACGGATTGGGAGAGTTACTTTTTTTCTTTCTTGAGTTGTCCAATGGCCAATTCCAAATCTAGCTTCTCATTGTCAATAGACTTTTCAAGTTTGAATACCTCCATTGACTTTGATCTTTGCTCAAGTTGCTAAAATTTTCACTGAGAACCACAATGCTCTGATACCAATTTTTGGAAATATTATGACAAGCTAAGTTACTGAGAGCGGAGGGGTGAATTAGTAACTTTTAAAACTTTTATCCCAATTAACAATTAATCCTTTATACAAATTCTAATTTAACTTCATGCATGAGAAATTTGAAAAACAAAAAAGCATACATAACACTTTGACACAAGATTTGGTGACCTAGAAACCTTCCAAATAGAAAGTAAAACTGGGGTGGGGATGATACCCATAAGCTTTAGTACCGTATTATAAATTTGGCCTATTAAGGCTTACATTGATCACTTCTAATGATTTGCCCTGTTAGGAGCAATAAGGACTGCTAGGTCCACTTTGTGAAAGGATTTACAAACATACAATAAAGTATGCATTCAGTAAAGAGATTTACATAAGACTATTAGGTCTACCTTGTTAAAGGATTTGACTGATCCACCTGTTAGGATGAAATAGTAGTTGATCTCTAATCTGCAACTTGGTTTGCTGAATGAGATTCCTCTAAGTGTACAAATCACCTTGCTATGATAGATGAATCTTTGCTACTCCTTATACTACTATAGCCTTTGTAGTTCACTCTTCTACTCTTCTATGATGATTACATTACTTCCTTTTTGATACCATACATACATTGGATGTGATACAATACATTACATATATATTAATCCAATTACATAATTACAAAGTCAGTCACAATACAAGTTTACACAAAATATTACAAAATCGGCCAAACTGTAGAAACTTAGGCTCTGAAGACTAACTTGGTGAGGTTTTGATAGTTGGAATCCACTATCAGTGCTCAACATCATCATGCCCTCGGTAGACGTAGAAGCTCAGTCCATACTAATCACTTCCAAGTAGTCTTGAACTCAATCTGCACTGGTGACTCAATGAATATTGTGAAACTCGACATATAAATTGAATCACTTGGTCAACACTACACAACTCAATAAACACTATCACCTTGAGCTTGATATAAACTAAGTCTCTTGGTTAACACTGAGTAGCTTGGTCAATACTTGACTTGCATCACATCAACTATGAACTTGGTAAATACTGCACAACTCAGTTTACACTGGTAAATTTGGCATACACTAAAATGCTCAGTTTATACTACTGAACTTCAACTCTATAGTAATTGCTCGATTCAAACTAAAGTCTATTTATAGGACTTGGTAGCAACTGTAGGACTTGGTAGTAACTAAAATGCTTGGTTAACACTATTAACTGTACAATATACTGGGTATGAACTCACAATCTGAATAAGTGTATGTCACTAATAACAAACATGAATGGAATGTCAAGAGAACCACCCAAAGCACAAACAAAGTCTATTGATGAGGTATATGAAAATCTTAGAAGATATTTAGGATTATCTAGCTTTAGATTTGTAAAATATGATACATTGGATAATACTGACAAAACTAAAATAAAGGAGGCTATAGTAGATATGATTGTAAATCATAAGCTAGCTCCAAGTGAAATTGAGAAGAAAATACCCAAGGATTTATATCATAGATTGGAAAGAAAATGGCAGTAGGCAAAAGAAGAAGAGCAAAAGATAAGAACTAACACTATAGTCAGAGTTATGCCTGATCTGTCCCAAGATCAACATGAAACATTTTTGGATAAGTATAGGAAAACATTTTTTCCTAAGTATGGAGTGTTTTTTATTTTACAAAATAAAATGGAAGTTGTATCACAGCAAGATGAATTGCTATGGAAAAGTATTTTTGGGTTATCCACCAAGGGAGTAGATATAGAGAAATGAACTAAGTCTATGAACATCAAAGATGATCATAGCAATGGAGAAAGTTTATGTGTGTCGAGTTCGCAAGGTAGCATGTCACTAGTATATGTTGACACCCCTAACACTCTAGAGACTAATAAATCAAGGCTCATAGGTAATGATGCCGAAATGGAGTTGAAGGACACAAGTGTAGATAGTCAAACTATTTTAGCACCTCACATTGAGGAAAATAAAGAGATGAGTTGAACTGAGTGCAACCATTATTGTCTTGAGCAACAATGCACCAACACAACTGAGTGACAAAACTCCCTCACCAACTCCCAAAGAAGTGCCAAGCAACAACACTTCTTCATCGAGTAGAGGAAAAGCAATAAAAGACACCTCACTAGATATTGAAGTTAGTTTGGATGAAATAATTGAGATGCCCCAATTAGATTTGGAAAATCTTACATTGGAGCAAAAAAAAATTTTACACAAAATTTTGGCAAAAAATAAAATGCAAGAAGAGCTATGAAGAGAGCACAAACAAAAGATGGTGCTATATGATGTTAAGAACATTTTCTTATGCTTTTGATATTCAAAATTTTGATGATGAACCCCAAATAATTACCCAACTTGTAAATATTGTTGAACAAGTAAATTTTGGTAATATGGAATCCAAGGAGAAATTAATGGATTGGTCAACAAGAAGGTTTGAGAATAAGGTTGTGGAAAAAACATTCATAACAATTGTCAAGTAGAAAGTTCAATTACAAGAACGTGTACAGATTATGACTGAACTTGTAAAAAAAACACAACATTTGTACAATATTTTGTTAGATATACCAAGATTTACAAATGATATCCAAGCACAAATGCACCAAATTCAAGCTGAGATACAGAGATCTAGCAATATTATTTCACAATCAGCAGCATCTAATATAGACCACTACAAAAAGTTGTTGAATGCTCAAGGCACATTGGTCGAGCTTCAAATAGCTAACAACAACATGAGATCTAAATTGATCTCTATTCAAGTGATGTTGATACCTCATTTAGAGGTCATGCAGAGGGAGATGCAATCATCCCAGGATCTTATCAAAGAAGATCACAATCTTTTAGTGGTTGATAGCTTAATTGATTTAGTTGCTTGATTACAGTTGTTGTATCACATTTTGGAGGTAGCAAGAACCACATGGGATTATGCACTATCCATGATCACCCAAGTTCATTAGACATGCCTTAATAAATATGGTTTTTTTCCACCCATTCTACCTCAGCAGTCATGACATAAGTGTTCAAAAACAAGGGGAAATTTTTTTTTGTCATAAAGTAGAGTATGTGGATAAGTATTCATTTCAACATTGTTTCTTCATTATTCATTATTGGCATAAGTCATAAGACTTCAAGGGGGGGGGGGGGGGGGGGGGGGGGGGGGGGGGGTATTCATATTAGATTGTATTTGTAATGATGTAATCATGATAAAGTGTTTTATACCACTAATGTCAAAGAGGGAAATTGTTGGTATCCCTATTTATTGTTGTCTATTAGTGTTAAACACTTAGTCATTTACTAGGCAGAGTCAGATGGTCATCACTACGACCAAGCTACTCTATATAGGTCAAGTCATATACATAAGTATGTGTGTACCAAGCTCTATAGGAGCTGAGTAAGTGTGTGGTCACCAAGTATTTTCTATACAAGTCAATTCAAGCATATAAATGTTGAGTTACATAGTATGTCTCGAGCACAATACAAACTAAGCATCAATAATGCCAAGTATAAGAAATTAGTAAGGGTCAAGTATCATAAAATAATAAGTGCTAAGCAATGCAGAGTATACATACAAGTTAGCAATGATACAGATTTTGAGGTAAACCATTTTCAAGCTAACATGGAAGGAACATTTCATATTTGTAGAGATTGTTACACAAAGTATTACATATTTATGAATTGGATCACAAATTCTTATGTATTGTGATCAACAATTCAGATGAAGAGGCAAAATATAGAAGCATCTAGAAAACTCTTTACAAAAATCTTTAAATAGAGAATATTTTAACCTAGAGATGAGACAAGGTGGAAAAGATTGCATGATTGGTAAAGTGAAGGATTAAGATCAGATTAGAAGTTAGAGGAAGTTTTATGTTATCTCTTAGTAGAGAAAGTGACCTAATTAGAGCAATGAAGGGGGAGAATTTTTTTATCACATCATAATAGAGGATCAATTTTGCAAAGAGAAGATTCAAAATCATCTTACAAAGCATACCGAGAGTTCGGTATTGAATCAATTTTAGTCAACTTGAATTAGGGTAAATCTCTTAACAGAGTGGTCTTAACAGATCTTTGTAAATCTTCTAACAAAGTCTTTACTTTATTGTAAGTGTTAAATCCTCTAACAAGGTGAGACCTAGCAGTCTCAAATGCTTTCAATAGGGCATACCCCTCACAAAGTAGATCATATTTTATGATCAAACATTGTAACCCTTATAGGTTAACTTTATTACTACAATAATTAATATTTGTGGGTATCATCCCCACCCTAGTTTTACCTTCACCTTGGAGAGTTTCTGGGTAACAAATATTGTGTTTTGTGTTTATTTTCATTCATGTGATAGATTAGATTTACATGTTACAACAAATTTACTCTTACAATTTTTACATGCACGAGACCACTGGTGAATGTATGAATGAATTGTTGAAAAGAAAAAGTGCTTAGATTCTGATTCACCCCCCTCCCCCCTTAGTGTCTTGTTATCATGTTTATACTTCGATCAATAAAAAAAATTAGAGGAATAATTTCCTAAAGTAATAATAATAGAATAATTTTATGTTGAGATAGAGGAAAGATTACAAAATGAGCTTGCATAATAGTTGTACTAAAAGAAATTCCTAGCCAGCTACCAGATGAACTTCTACAAGAAGGAGCCATTTGGATTGTAGAGAAGGAAAAAGGAAAAGAAAAGAAAATAGAAGAAGGAAACAATCAAGGTAACAATAGAGAAATTAATGAATCCCAACCTATTTAAGAAAAACAAGAGCCTCATGTGTCACCTAAAGTACAACTGCACAGAAGTGAAATAAGACATGTAGTTCCTAAACAACCACACAAAGAAGAAATACTAGAAATAGACAAAAATTTTGCTGATACAAAACACATCATGATGATATTGAATAATTTAAAGGGATTTAGGAAAGACATGTAGCATACCCTAAGACAAAAAGAGAGAAAATACAGGGCTAAGATAATCAGCAAGCAAAGGGCTAGGGGGGAATAGAAGATGAAGAATAGAAAGACACTATTAGACCTCCTCTTTTTTGATCAATTTTGTTGTAGGCATGGGGTAATATGAAGAAATGATTAATTAATTAACCTACTATGAGATAGAGATAAGAAGGTTGAAGAAATTAATCAACAAAAAGGATGTGGAAATTGCTAATTTGAAGGACAATTTTGACTAGGCAAACTAAACTTGTTCTTCAATTTTTAGAGTGTCGATCACCATCTCTATTTCATGCCATGTATCTCAAAAAGTTATATTTTAATTATAAAATGATACCATTATGGAAAGGGAAGAATCCATAACTTAATGCCCCTAATGAGTTATGTGATGCCTATAGAGGGTCTCCAGAGCACATAAAAAATCTTCTCTAAATTCTATCTACATAATTTAGTTGTGCCACAAGATACAAACTAGAATCTACTATGCATTGTAGGGGATATCCATATTATTGCAAATACAAAATGAGATTAGAAGAGGAGAACAAATTGACAACTATAAGTATGCAAATAAAAATGACCCTCTTCTAGTCACAAAGGAGTCAAGAGATGTAATGAGAATATACTTTGACTAGAAGAAGTCATCAACTAATGAAAAAGCTCCACCAGACATAAAACCGTTGAGGAGGAAAATATTTGATCAATATAATTTGAGCATCAATCAAGATTTCAATGTTTCTTTGATTCATAACAAGAAAAGTTGGGTAGATATGTCAGTAAGATTATAGAGGAAGGAGCCACATGCTTGTAATAATCTCTATGTGGCTACTAAAATAGAATAACATTATACAAGGAATGTTAGGAAAAGGAATGAAGATTGGTTACCCTTGGTTATGAAATTTTCTATTGTTCTATGGCCACTTTTTACAAGAGGGGAAAATAATACATACAATAAGGAATTAGAGACAAAAGGTGGCGATGTCTAGAAGAGATGAAGAATCACTGATGGAGCTTTGCTAAAGGAGAGTGTGGACAACACATGAATATCATCTAAGGTATTTTTCAAGGAGAAAAATGGCCTACTGAAGGGACCAACAAGATAATAGATCAAGGGAAAATATAAACCCTAATTTTGTAATGTTTTGAAATCATATTTTGAGTATTCTTCTCATGTTTTAAAAACTTTAATATATCTTTTATACTATTGAAAAAACATTAAGTAAGAACTATGGAGTAATATATGAACTTTTATGAATAGTATGATATACTATTATGATAAGCCTTCTATAATATTTCCCTAGTTATTACTTGTTATTTTTTGAAGATTGCAAAAGATGTATTCTTAACAAGTCCATGAGATAGATTGCCTTCCCACAACCATTATAGTTAATTGTCCTACAACCATAGAGAAACTATTGCTTAAATTATTATTAATGCCTAATGAAAATGAAAATAATGTTATGAATTATTTAGTGAGATTAAGTGTTGAGCTAACCCTTTGGCATACGAATAGTTGTTAAATTGTATAGGTTCCAAGCTTCAAGGAGGAAATGTAGATTTCACTAAATCTCTGCAATACTATTTCAACATAGACTAAATCAACAATAGAATATGAGGGGAACAACTAGAAGGAAATCCATCACCTAAGGGAATGCTTTATCAATCTAGTAGAAGTCTTGGAAGGTCCATAAATACAGCAAAGGAAGTCTTAACAACACAAAAATCTTAGAGAGTGGTCTATTTCCTTCTCCAAATTGATTTGACTTAGTTTCTCCCTAATCTATATTTCACATTGTAAAGAGTCAAAAGTACAATAAATATTTCCTACTTCTTTAAAATGGTTAGTTGGTTGTTAGAATCAAAATTAATAAATAGTCACTTCTCCCTTTCAGAAGGATGTGTGGGCTCATAGTTTATTTGTATTTTCATTGTAATTGCAATCAAGTGTATACTATATACTCCACTATTTCAGTTCAACAAAATATTTATGAAGCTCAAGATATAATCTACTACATCCTTAGGGCACTATCTAAGGGGGGCCACTTAGGGAGTTGTATCTCTTTCAATTTTAGCAAGTAGATTAGTTTTTTTTATTTCTTGTTATTTCTTTCTTAGCATCTTAGTGTGTATGACCCTGTAGATGGTAGAGTCACAAAGTTGTCTATTATTGTTGTAACCACTAGGGACATAGTAGCATTCATCTTGAAAACTGAGTGGATTTTTCCATTTCATGTAATAGAGTTAAAGCACATTTCATTTCCAACATTTCAATTCTAGTATGGTAGTTTTTAAGTTAGAATTCATGTCTGAAGAGGGGTTTATTTCATATACCATGCATACCCATTTCAAGTTTAATGTCCCTGGATTGACAATTAAATGATGTCTTAGATTGAGATAAAATTACCAGTTGAGATGTATAATCCCTGAGTAAAGGAATATTCATTCCAAGTTATCATCCTTATTTACACTACTACACACCATAGGTTTTGAAAGTGTACTTTATAGTCAACTAATAATAATAATAAAATGTTCAACAAAAAATAAGAAAAAAGATGCTCATTAATATTTGATGTCTTAGGTATCTTTCCCTAGAAGAATTCACAATCATTTATTTAGTTAAATAGATGGTGGGAATACATGAGTGTGGCATGGTCCTAAAATAAACATTTTGAAAAAGTGATTTTTAAATATGCCTACTAAAATAAACTTTCTACCATGTGGGTATTGAAATAAACAACATATTTGAAAAGGATTCTTAGCACTACATTTTCTACTACTAGAATTGTTGAAGATTCAATCTCTAAGTGTCTCAAATTTTGATATCAATTGACATGAAATTTTAAAAATAGGGAACACACTTCCAATTTTTGCCCAAAAAGAGACTCAACTTCTTGTTGCCACCCTATTACCTAGGGGAAACTTCTCATGGATAGAAGAATTCACTTCCCCTTTATATCTTCTAGGTACATTACTCTAGGATGTCTTCTATTTTATCTTTCATTTCTATGTGAAGATACATTATTCTTAAATTGGGGAAAAATTTAATGTCAAAAATATCATCATATGCAATATCACATTACATAAGACTCCATGTTATTCATACTCAATACAATTATGCATATTAAAACTTAACCCTTCTCCAATATACACACCTTGTTACCTTTCATGCCTAATCCTTGACTATTAAGTACAAATGATGCTCAAATGTGTGGGAACCATGATAGGCCATACATCATACTAGTATCATGTGAATATTTAGGATTGATTTTGCCATTTAGATGTTACACTTGTTGAATTTAGTTGTGTAATGTTTTTATAAGCTTATACTAATATTAGGAGCCACTGGTTGTTGATAAAAAATTCCTATCCCAACTTATTTTCCTTTGTAGGGTCTTTTTGGACTTCATTTTTTTCTCATTTTCACACCTTCTTAGTACACAAGCATTTTATTTCTACATCTTTTTTCATTCACAACATTTTTTACTATCTTGTTATCTTCTAATAATGTGATATTCTAAAAAAATCCATTACCTTGAGTGTCCTTCTCAACACACAAGTATTTTATTTCTATATCTTTTCATTTACAACATTTTTCGCCACCTTTTCATTTTTCCATTAATATAATAATCTAAAAAGATCCATTGTATTGAGGGTTCATTGCTCTTTCTAGCAAGTGTCTCGCTACTAAGAAGTAACTCCTTGAGACTTATCTTTCATGTATTATCTTAATATCATCAAAATATTGTTTATACTTGGTATATTTCATATTCTATAATCTTTTGTAAAGTTGTTTATAGACATGGGAAGACCAAATTGGGGGTTTGACTTTAAAAAACCCACAACTACTCAACATTTTCTCTTTGATAGTATATGTACAAGTACATATATAGATAGATTTTCCAATCTTCCTAGAGCCTTAAATATTTCTTATGAAGAAACCTTTGTGCTTTGACCTCATCCTTTTAATAACTCTAGTTTTTATAAACTTAAACACTTCAAGAGTTTCTTAATTTTTCTATAGTTGTGTTTTCACAAAGCATAATGTGCAATGTTCCTATTTCGTGTATCAAGGGGAGGAGCATAGTGAATGAAAATACCATATAGAAAGATTGGTCATATGAGTTGGAAAGACAAGTGATCTATGTATGGTGAAGTTGAAGGTGGTCGTACAATTGATACAATGATGAGGGGACTACATAGGGAGTCTGTTGGCGGAAGGTAACCAATATTGTCATACAGAGAGAGAAAAGTTGTACAATGGGGAGTTTGGCTTGAAGTTGTACAATTGGAAGGCTACACAGTTTGAGGAGAAATGTTCTACTAATAGGAAGGAATTGATATTTGATTTGATAGTGCAAAAAAAAATATAAATCAATGGATGCCAAAAATGCACTAAATATTTTCCAAATACAAATATGTGTGCCAAACACAAAGATATATGCAAATTTTTTAAACACATAATTATAAGATGGTGCTCAGATTTGCTAGATCCAAGAAAACTAAACCAAAATAGAATAGCGAAGGGATGAAACCTACCAAAACTACAAGAAGCCAAGTAGGGAAGGTCTCTTACTTCCAAAATAATGCACAACTAGAATCCTAACAGGGTTCCCAATAAAAAATTAAATTAAATATATCCTATAATAGCTTAAGGCTATCCTTATAAAGGGATTTGGAGAATCTTCCCAAAGGTTTACAAACTATGTCAACTTGGCCAACATGCTATGAAAAGAAAAGTGGGCCCTATTGTCCTATTTTTTTACCATGTTAAAATTTTGATAACTTACTATGAAAATCTAGTTTTAAATTGCACAATTAGGGTTTTCAATTTTCATGTTGTAGAGATTTTCCTAGAAAAACCCTAGTTTCATATATGTATGCTTAGTGTCATGTTTTATCCCTTTCTTGTTTTTAAATCAATGTTCTAAAAATTTTGCACTCTAAAAGAAATATGAAGTTTTAAGTGGTGATTGTGTGACTAAGGCTTATCTCAGCATCTCCACCTTGTTAAGCTTGAATCCATTTTAAGGCATGATGGTGTAACTTAGTCAATTAGGCAATGTTTGCAAGGTCTTCATGGTCATTGATTAATGGTGGGCTCAAACAATGAAGGCGTGACATAGTTAAGAAATAGCTTTCGCAGCTTTATTGTGCTTAAGTAAGAAGGAAAAGTTTTAAGTAGTGACCGTGCGAAAGGAATTCACGCTTGATCTCAACCCTCATGACATCATAAGAATAAGACATGTAAAAGCATCTAAAGACATCATGTTATGATCTAGCAAAAAGAACTAAGTAGCAAAGTGGAGACATATGTTAGAGAAATTGTTCATGGCTTCACAACTTGAAAACTTAAAAGTTAGTATTGAGGAGCGATGAGGAGATCAAATTTGATTACATAATTGTGAGGCAAAATATTGCAAGTTGATAGATAACCATGAACTGACAAAATAGTCAATGTTATAAATGTGATGCTTCATCACTTAGTCATGTAGTTAAAGCTATAAAGTAAAATAGAAGTCATGAACTAGTGAAATAGTTAAGAGCTTATAAGGGTTTGGTCATCTCTTAGTCACATGGTTAAAATTGTAAAGTGAAATAGAAGTGGCGAAGTAGAAATTTCTTAGACTTAAGGTATAACATGGGGTCGCAAGATAAAGATGCTAGTGTTATCATTAAGTAGTGAATAGGAGACTAAAAGTGTTCACGGCTTCATAACCTAGGAAATTCAACTAATACAAATAAGTGCGATCATGTGACATGGTTAAGAGATGAAGATTTTATGGTTATCACTCAGTCGCACAGTTAAGATTACAAAGAAAGAGGGAAGTTGTGAAGTAGTGACAAGGTGATGTTAGAAGTGTTTGCTCTATCACACGATTTAAAGGCTAAGTTTGAAGACAGACTGTAGAGTGGAGATTAGAGGTTTCCCACAGTCACAAGCAAGGAAAAAGAATTGAAAAGGAAGCCTTGTGACACCACGAACAACTCACAGTGCTAAGTGTTTGCATCGTCCCTATATAAAAACAAAAAGGGGTAAAGTGACTATTGTGATTTAATAATTGCTAAAATATGAAGTACTATCTAAAAAGGGCAAAAAAAGATTTAAATTCTAGTAGTATGAGTGCCATAAAACATGAAAGTGGTACTTATCTAAATTTTAAAAAAAATTCATGCGTGTTGTCTTAAAACGCCAGTAATGCCATTCTCATGCTCAAGCACTATTAAAGGGTGATGTAATAGAATTTCATTCACAACATTCTTGGAGTTAAGAGCCAAGAAGATATTGAGTGCAAAATTGTCCGCACAAGTTGAATTATAGAGAAGTGTTTGAAGGTTTTGAATTTAGAAGACATGGCACAAGGTAATTTGATTGCACAAGTGAATATTGAAGAAGCTTCTCAGGGTACCGAGCAAGAAAAAATGAAGATAGCAAGTCTATATGCTGAATAATGGGTCTACTTTCTACCAAGGTCTTCAAATGCTTAGTCAATCAATTCATGCATCTTTAAATATCCTTACAGTTTCTATAGAAACTAATGGAAATGAATTGTTCTCGTATTTCTACAACATGTTGTGTGAGCCACCTATCTCAAATCCTTGGAATAGAAATTTGGAAAAATTGATTTTGTTATAATTCATTGCTGGCATAGATTTGGTGAAATCCTTGATAAAGGACTACAATCCTATAACCCATGGGTTTTATAGAAAAGATGGGAGCATCCTGTGTACACTAGATAGAGAAACATTCAAAGAACCTTGGAGGACCTATGACTAAGATAATTGAAGAAGACAAGATCGATGAGACCTTCAAGAGTTAGAAGTTATTCTTCACTATAAGGGTCATGCGAAGACACATTTCTAAGTCCAGAAAGGAAAAGGGTGAGCTCCCTAAAACGGTAGGAGACCTTGTGCCTTTGGAATTCTTCAACAGATATTTTCAGTACATTGTTTTTGGAGTAGACAAGGTGATAGGGTTGGATGGAACTATGAATGCTCCTAGTAATGTGGATATCATGACCCTAGATATAAAATGTTTAAACCATAATGTGGGGCATGATTTCATTACCCATATAATAAATGTTATGCACAATGAGATCACAACTAGACAGAGGGGGAAAATGGGGAATTTCAAATTTCACCATTACTCATTGTTAATGCATATCATCCTGTATAAGAACATAGAGCACACCAATCATGATTTTATTGAAGGAACATAGGAGATGGGAGAAATATTTCTAGTGCAACTATGGACTAGGGTATGGCAAAGATTTTATCCCTATGCAAATTCTTTAGCTTTCTATAATGATTTTGTGCATCTAATTTCCAATATGTTAGCTGATATAACTAAGAGGGTCCTTAGGGGTGTTAGAATGTTAATTAGACCTTCTATGTTCCCTAATGAGGATAGGAAGTTGGGACATGATTGGGGAAGTTTTTTTCCTTTTTGAAAATTCTTTGATCATAAGGGTTTATGGATGGCCCCAACCTCCTCTTCTTTTACCAAGCACATTCTAGAGAGGATGGGAATCATTAAATTCTCTTGGAAATTGATTATGATGAATAGGGAATACTTGGAACCCATAATCAGAAGATGATCTTTTGTGTGTAGAAATGTCAAAGTTGGAGATTTTACCATATGAAAAGATGCTACAAAGGAATTGGATGAGTTCATGAGAGAATTTCTATTGCCTTCAGCTCCTACTAGGACCTATGATCCTAATGATCTTGTTAGGCATGCCCTAAGATAGATGAAAAAGTATAATTTGCCCAATAGCAAGCCTTGTTGGGAAGAAGATGTGATCAAAGATTTCTTGGACACTAAAGTATGCAATGATAGGACCCTAATATGGAAAGAAATAATGAAAATTGAAGAAGAGATGAAATGAATAGATCCCTCCTTCAAAGGCTTCTATCATGAAGAGAGATATTTGGATAGATTCAATAAATGTATCCACAATTTTGAAAGAATAATGTCTTAGGTACCCCCTAAAATAAGAAATAGAATAGTACATGATGTCCTTGAGTAGGATATTGTGATTGAAGTTACTGAAGAAGAAGTCAACCAGAAAGTTATTCTTGGACTCAAGATGGCAGAAAAAGGAAGAAATTAAATGAGATAGTAGACAAAGCTAGGGAGAATGCCCTACAAATTATGCCAAGGGGGAGAAAATATTTTGATGATATTAGGCACAATTTTTTGATAAAGTAGGCTACTGATAATGAAAGAATTCCTAATAAACTTGAGCTTGAGGCCAGGATGATAGATGATAGAATCATACAAGATCAAGAGTTTATGAAGGATGATGACTTCATTAATTATGAGGAGTTCAAATCTTTTCTTTTTAAGATTAAGAAAAATGAACTATCTCTACAATTGCAACCAAGAGATTTAGAAGAGAAGGTTGCAGAGTTGTACAAAAATTACACAACTATGATCCAAATAGTGAAACCCTCACTATAGATGAAGCTCAAGAGCTGGTGAAGAGAATTCAAATGTTTCTTTTCCCTAGATGGGAAATTAGTTCATCTTTCATGTTGGATCAAATTACAAGACAAAGTTGATTTGTCTCATTTGAGGAGACCAATATTGTTGGAGAATTGTAGGGGACTGGTTCCAACATTAATACAAAGATAATGGAAATCTAGAGTATGGCCCCTAAATCTAACAAGCCAAAACTCATGGAAGTCAGAGACTCACCCCAAGGAACTGTGATATTTTGGAATTTCACTGCCACATACAGTGACTAGATACACAACATGATAAGCACAATGTCACTCATGGGGAAGAGCAAGATGGATATGTTAGAATAACAACTATTTCAAACCTATAGCATATACATTGAAACAAGAAAGAAGTATGAGGAAAAAATGAAGAAGACATGTGTGCTTGAACAAAATATAGCTTCCCTAAAAATGAGGTAAAAACTTTGAAAAATGTAACAAGGCCAATTATTGAGGTAAAAGATCAAGAGACCCAAACAGATGTTGATGCATCAAATGTGGGTATGGATCAACAAATGGAAGTGGAAGAGTTAGAAGCAGGAAAAGAAGTAGAAGTAAGGACAATGGAGAGTGTGTTGTCACACAAAATAAATTTCCTTAAACAAGCTTCATAGAATCTCCATAGTAGTGACATTGCTTTGCAAGGAGTAGAATATCAATGTTCAATCATATTATCTATTCTTTCTCCATTATTTGCCAAGTGGGGCCCATACATTCTATTTTTTTATAGGATTTTCCCATTTTTGGCATAGAAAAATTAATTTCCTAAGGAGATTATCATTTCCACAAGGAACATGATAAACAGGGTCAAGGAGTTAAATGAACTATTTTCTAGAAAAATGCAATTAATAAACAATAAAATGAAGACCATTGCTAATGGGACACTTGGCTTCATTCATAAAATTGTTGATGATGACAATAAATTGAGGGAGTGGCAATAGTGGTTTAATTCTTTTGATAACATCTTGAAACATGAAATATTCATTGCATATAGAAATGGTGAAAATGATACTATCATTGTTTTTTATATTATTGACATTTTGTACAAGCTTGAAGCAGAAATCAACAAAATAGTTGCAGAGCTTTGAGCTCTAACAGATGCCAAATGGAATAAGTGTCTAAATTATTTGAGTACAGTTAAAGGAGCCACTTGGCCGGATGAAGAATTAGATATTACCATTTGGGAGGTTATAGCAGATACTAAAGCAATACCATCTAGAGATAGTGATTGAACAAGCTAGAAGAAGTCAAAGAAACATGAAGAGGAAGGACAACTATTTGAACAAGATACCTTATCTTTGCGATTCACCTATTGTGGGTATTCTCTCATCACAAACAATGAAGTTGATCCTTCACATCCAGAATGATAGTTGTTCAATTTTAGGCTATCTCCATCATTCTCTTATGTAATTATTTTTTCTTATATGAAAAAGTATTATTACATCTAGTTTTTAAACATGTGTCCTCCCATCTAAAGCTTGTTGTAATCCCTATTCTATAAAAGGATTTCCAAGATGTTGAGTGAGGGTTCAAGATTCATTTGATTGAACAGAGTTTTGTTCATTCTTGATTTAGTCCATATACTGTATATATTTTTTCCAAAAGATAGAAAAAAAAAAGTTAACAATTGATGGTCTAATTGAGTTTTCTTTGATAGGAGTTGGCATTGAATTGTATATGTTTGAAAGAAAGTAATACAAAGATGTAGAAAATTGGCTATACATTTTAGATCTTGTCTCTTCTTTTGTTACCACTTAATTCTCTATTATTTAATAGAAAAGTTTAGTAAGTCTCAATTGTATTTCATTTGGAATTATCTTTTAGTTTATATTCTACTTATAATCTAAATGGGTTATGTAAATGCTTGATGTAACTTGGAAGAATTCCTTGGTTTCCATTGATGATTTTGATAAGAATGAGATCTAGAAATGAATATTGATATTCTTCTCACAAAGTGTTAAGATAGATTTGATAAGTAAATGTCAAATTCCTCTAAGATAATAACGCAATAGATAAGGCACTGGTCATCTGTTAAAGTTGATCTAATTTGGAATGTCTATATGGTATAAGTCCTTTATAAATCAATCTTTTTAATGTTTTATTACTAAAGATTTGAAAAGTGAGCATGTACTTGATTCATGGATTTTTAGGGTTTGATAGATTAGTCATTTATCATCTCTCTTAAATTCCTAGAATTAGAAGAAAATAAAGCCAAATTATCTGATATAGGGGAATTCACATTAAGATTTGAATTTTAAAGTGATAGAGAGTAATTTTCTAGGTATACTCGCCTAAATTTAACAGAGTTCAAAGTGGAGAAGACATCACAGAGTCTTGTTAGTTGGTCCTATAAATTTGTTTCTCAAAATGCCCATTATGGTTTCTAGCTAACTCCTAGGTATTCTCATCTTTTAGAAGGTTGTTAAAATTATGTCAAATCAAAAGCCAATAGGCTCGAGAGGTAAATAAATAAATTATTAGGCCCACATATATAAAATATTATTATACTAACTTATGTAATAATTTTGGGGACACCACATTCCTCCTAGCCCAAAAATGCATTTCCCTCAAGAAAGTGTGGACTTAGATGTTCCAAAAAAATTCTCACCTTCCTAGGTAGTATTTGTAACTAGAAGATCCTTCCATCACACAAGAAACTCCATAATGGTGCAAGACCTGAGCCTCTTCTCCAATACATCTATGATCTTAACTAGCTCTAGAATTAATTTCTCCTCTTCATCAATGGGAGACAATCCCCTTGACACTATGAAAAGTTATCGATAAACTTTCTTTAGACATGACATGTGAAAAAATTGTGAATCTGGATCCCTTTGGGAAGCTCCAATTTGTAGGCAACTTTTCCTACCCTTCAAACCACTCTATATAGTTTGTAGAAGTGTGGTTTTAACTTCTCCTTACCACATAACTTTAGGGATGATTTTCTATATAGATAAAGCCGAAGGTATACCTAATCACAAATCTCATAACTTCTCTCAACCTGGTGTTGGTCAACATACACATTTTGTTGGTTTGGGGCCCTCTATAAATTATCCTTGAGAGATCTTAGGATATCTAAACTCTCTTAATTATGGTGTATAGCTCTAAGTGCATGAATTTTTCCTAACACTAGATCCATGAGAAATAAAATTTCACAACCATACAATGCTTTGAAGGGTGTCATGATTGTCAACGTGTGATATGTAGTATTGTAACAATGATCACCTAAATGTAGCCAACAAAACCATGCATTTTGTAGTGTTGAAACACAATTCCTCATATATCCCTCCAACCATTTGTTCATTATCTCTTTATATCTATTTGTTTTTGGATGGTAACTCATGCTTGGTGACAACTCTATCCCTTCCAACCAAAACAACTTCATCCAAAAAGTACTATTAAAATGGATATCATTGTCACTTGCTATATTGTGTAGAAGACCATGTAAGAGAAAAACCTCGTGAAATAATAACTCACCCACTTGAGATGTTTGGTATTCGGTGTATATGACAAATAAATGGGTATACTTGTTCAAATGGTAAACCATGACAAAAATGCAATCCTTCTCTTGCACTTTGGGTAGCCCAGTGATGAAATCCATTGAGATGCTCTCCACTTCAAGTCAGGGATTGCCAATGGTTGAAGAAGCCCTACTGGTAAAGTGTACTAATGTTTTTTCTATTGGCAGGTATAAAATTCCCATATATACTGCAAGACATCATTCTTGAGGCCATTACATACAAATTTTTCTCATATTTCTTGTAGGTCTTCAGATATCCTAGTGTCTAGCCAAAGGTGAGTCATGCATCTCCTTCAAAATTGTCTTCTTCATCTTGGGATCAAGAACCAAATAGGTCCTACCCTTGTACTAGATGATGTTTTCTACCACCTTATACCTATCATATTTCCATTCACCATCCATCAATTGACATGTGATTGTGTTCTTAGAGTATTTAACCAACATATGTTCCTTCAAATCCATTGAAATCTTAGACAAAGAGCATATCTTGATAGAGCATCAACCACTACATTATTTTTTTCCTTCATACACTAAATGTCAAAGACAAAGCATGTATTTTTCTCACCCACTTTTTTTGTCATTCATTCAAATCTCTCTTCTCTAAGAAATATCTTTAACTATCATGATATGTCTACACAACAAACTTTGTACCAATGAGATACTACCAAAAAAATGCTAGTGTATGCATGGTGGTGAGAATCTCTTTTTCATAGATGGGTTACAATCACTTTTCTCTTGAGATCTTACAACTCTCAAATGAAATGGTGTGACAATACTTCATTAACAATGCCTCAATGCCTTCTCTTGAAGCATCACACTCAAAGATGAAAGGTTGATTGAAGTCAAGTAGTACTATAACTGGACATGAACTCATGACTTCCTTCAACTTATCAAAGATGTCTTATGCCTTCTTGTCCCAATCGAAATATCCTTCTTTTTAGGTCTATCAGTAGTGCACTAAGATACAATAATTCCTTCAAAAATATTCTATAATAATTGCACAACCCAAAGAATCTACGAAGATATGAGAGAGTCTTGGGAGGTGGCCAATCAAAGATGGCTTGAATGTTATCCTAATGTACCTAAACCCCTGAATCATTGATGATGTGTCCTAGATGTAATACCCCTACCATTC
The DNA here is from genome assembly GCA_028749045.1 of Cupressus sempervirens. NCBI lineage: Eukaryota > Viridiplantae > Streptophyta > Pinopsida > Cupressales > Cupressaceae > Cupressus > Cupressus sempervirens. The sequence continues at coordinate 233,782,319 of CM053793.1, forward strand.
CAAATTCACATTTGGATCTTTTGACAAAAAATGATCATGTCTCCATGATCCCAAGAATTTCATCCAAATGCCTAAGATGTTCTTCGTGTCTTATTGTAAATAAGTATGTCATCAAAAAATACCAATAGGAACTTATGTAACTTCTTGTTGAAGATATGGTTCATGCAGGACTAGGAAGTGGCTAGAGCTTTAGTCAATCCAAATGGCATGACCAATAACTCATAATGACCATAATGATAATAGAAGAAAGTCTTATCTACATATTTATCCCTTACACAAATTGTATGGTAGCTTGAGTGGAGTTATATCTTGGAAAATAGACTCCATCATGTAACTTGTCCAATAATTCATTAATCCTAAGGATATGATACCTATTTCTGATAGTTTTCTTATTCAATGCACGGTAGTCCACACACATATGAAGGGTTCCATCCTTCTTACCAACGCTACTAACAATGCAAAGTGGCTCAAATTAGGCCTAATCCATCCTTTTCTAGGAATTCATATATTGTCTTTTCTATCTAGTCCTTAAACCTCTTAGGATGGAAGTAGGGTTTAGTGATGATAGGCTTGGATCATTCCTCCAACTTGATGGTGTGTTCAAAACTTTGTGTGGAGGTATGCCAAGTAGGATGTTAGTGAAGACCATACCATTTTTATCCAATATTTCCTAAAGATCAACTGGTAGTAAGTCCATTACGCCTTTATCGGTTATGTAGAGATAAAGCAATGTCTTTCCCAAAAAATCTCATCATGTCAAAAAATGGCTTCCATCCATTGCATTGAGATCTCCTTCAGCCCTATATTTGATATTCCCCTTACAACTACCTTTTTCCCATCCACTTCAAATACAAACTCCATTTATTTGAAGCTTTGCGCATACTCTTCAAGAGTTTCCATCCATTAGATTCCCAATATGACCTCCATATCATCCATATCTTATACAAAGATGTCATCTATCATTGAATGATTCCCCGTGGTAACACTCAGTTGTGGGTCCAAATGAGTACATAATAAGAAGTTTCCTCCTACCACCTTGACTTGGAATCCTGCATGTGCCTCTATAGTCAAACCTCTTCATTTAATGAGTGATTAGTTGATGAAATTAAGTGTGGCCCCATTATCGAGCATAACTATGACCCACTATCCTTGAAGAGTACCTCATACCTAAAAAATAGTACACCTTAGAGCGCTAGAAAGACACTCATATTTTCCATGCCCAAGCAAAGTAAACCAAACTAGAATAAGGAAGGGGTGACACTTATCAAAACTACAACAAACCAAGTAGGGAAGGTCTCTCACTTCCAAAATGATGCATAAGTAGAATCCCAACCCTTATATGCAATTTGACTTATTAGATAATTACAAATCACATTTTCTATTATTTGAAGAAGAAATTGGTTTTCTCGATATCACTTGAGCGAGGAGGATTTGTTAAAGAGAACAATATATTGAATGATTTGGCTATGTGATTGGAATTCATTCATTCTATTCCCACTATAAAGGAAAAAGGTTATGTTTATCAAGTTTGACATGATTAATGCCTATGATAGCATTAGGTGGATCATTTATTTAAAATATTTAATGGATTATTAGTTGTCCTCAGAGAGGGTTGATTATCACTTGTATGTTTGTGAATTGATATGATGAGTAAATCCATGACACTTCTTCAACCCTTTTAAGATTCTAAAGGGCTTAGAAGAATGTCCTATATCTCCTTATTTGTTCATTATAATGGTATATGGTTTAGTTCATTTGTTGAATCAACATAAATATTAGGTCATCTCATTTGGTGATGATCTTGAGCTAAAAATATTAACACTCTTGATGCGCTTTGTATTTTTGATGGAATTTTCTTCATGGGCATGAGGCCGAAATTGGGAAGGTTAATTTTTATAAGAAAATACTTGAAATTTATGTATCTTCTTGATAGAAAATAAATGATAAAAAATCCAATTTTTATCTTCTTTGATTCACCCAAGATTATTTGATACAAAATTTGTTAGGATTAGAGAGACAAGCAATAATTACATACAAATATAACCAATAAAAAAAAAGGAATAATGTATACATAAGAGAACATAAGACACAAATATTTAATGTGGTTGAACCAATCTTTGGGCTACATCCACCAAACAACAAGTCCAATATAATCATCCAGTGATTTCAACTTGATTATAAAATGCAATCCCTTGTAACTCAATACTAACACAACAAGCTACTAAATCATCATACATTGCAATATCACAGACATTAAGCCATTTTATACAAGACTTATGCCGCTTACAGAATTAGGGCTAGAATATGTCATCCAATAAAAAAAAAACTCCTAATGCCTTTTACAATAGTAAAGTCATTTTTTCCCTCGAGGGTGTTTCCCCTCAACCTTGCCTTGTATCACGATAGTGAGTGCTCCTAGGGCATAACCCTAGGACACCACCTAAAGTGCTTTCCTTATACCCCACAAGGGGCATTTACCCTTGACCCCTAGCATGGGGGTGTTACCCCCAAATCCCCATAGGGAAAATTGGGAGGGAACAACACTGAACAAAGTGGGGAGAAATTAACCTTTGAGTCTGATTTGGCTCGACATAACAATTTTTTTATAAAGGTTCTTCTTAATTAAATTGAAAATCTTACTATGGGTTATTTGGGTATTTCTCTTTATACTAAATCATGAAAAGATACCAGTGAAAGAATATTATAGATATATTTCATATGAGGGTAACCCACTAGACCTTTAGTGGCCATCCTTAACTACATGACTAGAAATGTTAAAATATGTCTCATAGGCTCTTTTAATATTTAACATATTTATAGTTTTATCTACTTCCTATAAAAAAAATTATTCCTAAGATGCTCATACATAAATAAGAGCACTTGAAAAGCTTTGCATATAGGGGACTATTGTCACAAAAGCTTGCACCCTTGTCCAAAATTTTTACCTAAGGACAACCTTGTAAAACATGGAAACAACCTCCAAGCTGTGGGACTTGAACTATGAGCTTGAGTCTCTAGAGAAGGTCGGCTTCCTCTACTATTAGGATGCACTTAAACTACTCTTGAAGAGAAAAGGGAGAAGGAATACATGTAAGTAACTGACTAATCTATTCTAAGGAGGTGATGCACCA